>VWZZ01007537.1:307459-424461 GCA_013399095.1 Psophia crepitans
TACGCCCGGCGCGGAGGCTCCGCGCATCCCCGCCGCGCCCCCAGTCCCGCCGCGGTCGGGTTACCCGGCCGGCTGCGAGCCCTCTCCTGTTACGGATGCCTGTGCCGGGAGGGGGGGGCGAGCCCCGGGGGAACGCAGCGCGGCCCGCCCCCGGGGGGATGTGCAAAGCGGGACCTCCCCGCCGCTGGCTGCTTCGGGGATTTCCTGCGCCGTGGGTTTCGGTTTTTTTTTTGGTTGGTTTTTTTTGGGGGAGTGGGGGGGGGGGTGGGTGGGCTTTTTTTTGTTGTTGTTGTTTATTGGTGTGGTTTTTCTTTCTTTTTTTAGTATATTTTAGGCAGTGCAACTGACATCCATAGGCTTCTTCAGTGTCCCCGTGAACCCAGATGTGCTCGCAGCGTTCACAGTAGGCTCTGGCAAGGATTTTGATTGCTCTGCTACCCGTCCTGCGAGGAACCTCTGCCTTTTCTGTTTGGTTTCAATACGAACTTAATTATCCTCTCAGCCCCAGTGCTGGAGATGAGGAACAGCTCCTAACCTTCCCTTTGAGCTGCTCATGGGTTTGCAGACCTCCACTGTAATCCCTTTTACATCATTCCTTCTCCTGGCTGAAAAGTTGTAGGTTGCTCATAGGGGCCTGTGTCCATAGACCATTCTGTAGCTCTTATTACCCTCTCGAACATCATCCTGATCTAACAGATCCTTTTTGAGACAAAGAAATACACAGTATCTGAGATGTGAGCAAACCATGGATTCGTACAGTGGCCCAATGATATTTTTCTCCTGACAATACTTTATGAGGAATTTTTGGGGCACAGATCTGATGTTTCTATAGAACTGTCGGTCATAACACTGAGATTTTTTTATTCATGCAATGGCCAGCTCAGAGCCCACTGTTTTACACATTTGTTTCTCCATGTGTATCATTTCAAATTTACCTACGCGGAATTTCTTACATTGCCCAGTGAGCCTCAGAATGTCCTTGTCTGCCTTGTTATTACTGACTTGAGTAAATTAATACCACTGATGAACTTTGCTATTTCACTCCATGCCCAGGTAAGATATGAGTACACTGAACAGCACAAGTCCCAGCACTGACCCTTGCAGAACCCCACACCATCCAGGACCTCCCTCCCTTGTGAGAACTGGTCATTTACTCCTCTACTTCGGATTTTATCTTCTAAGCAATTACTGAGCTATACCAGGGCTTTCCCTCTTGTTGCTGCTTAGCCTCCTTAAAAGCCTTTGTCAAGAGCCTTTTAGAAACCCAGTCGGATATGGAAATTAAATCACCCTTATCCGCATTTTTGTTGACCCTTTCAGAGACCTCCAAGAGGTTTGTTTAAGGCAGGACTCTACAGAAGCAATGTTGACTCTTCTCAAATAGATTGCATTAATCTAGGTGTCCTTTAGTTCTAACCCAATTATCACCCCTGTATTTGCACAGTACAGGCGCAGGGTTTGCAAACCTCTGTTTCTCCAGAGTCTGCATTGAAGTTTAGTGTCACATTTGCCACCCTTGCACTCTTCAGGTGCCAATGTTTTAAATGGGAGGTTAGATGCTGCTGTTGATAATTCAGCTGCTGCATCCTCAGGTGAGAACTCAAGGGCACAGATGCTCACACACAGGCACATTGGTACCTGAATGCCATAATGGTGAAAAAGGCTTGTAATAACAGCTAATGATGTAAGGACATAGATGCATACATACATACATACCTGCTGACCTGTAAGCTGGTGCTATTAACATAAGAAAGAATCTGTTTCCTAATTAACTACATGCGACCATGACCCTCTTTGCCAATGTATGCCATCTTAAAGCATCTAAGAGTGTGGTACAGACAAAATCCCACCAAGGTCTTTGACCCAGGGAACAGTTTGCCATTCGCCATATCTGCCACCACCTGTTTTCTTCCTTTCATATTTCGCTGTAAATTCTCTGGATCAAGAATGGCCTTTTTTAATGGATATTTTTTAGCTCCCACTAGCACCTGGCACAGGAAGGAGTAAGGGAGACCAGCTCTGAGCAGGGGTATTTCAGTTGCATCACCCTGGAAGGTTCCCAGGAATGTCTGCAGTTCAGTTACCTGCCCAAAGGCAGGACTCATACCCTTCCCTTCTAGCACAGGGTACGGCTGTGCAAGGCATGTGCTGGAACCACAGTACAGCTCCGTTCAGCCGGGAGCAAAGGAAAGCTGCACCTCTGACACCTGACTGAAGCAACCGTGCATGGCCGTGCATCACTGCTCACTGCCCAGCCGCCTGCCCCACGGGGGTAGGAGTCCCTGCTCCCACGGAGAGGTGTGCCATCCAAATGGCAGCGCAGGGCTGTGGAGGAGGGAGGGAGAGAGGAAGA
Organism: Psophia crepitans; assembly: GCA_013399095.1. NCBI lineage: Eukaryota > Metazoa > Chordata > Aves > Gruiformes > Psophiidae > Psophia > Psophia crepitans. The sequence goes on from VWZZ01007537.1 coordinate 309,813, forward strand.
GGAGTATGGGGGTTGCATCCCTTTTGGATGTTTCGCACGTGTGACCACGTGTGTTGGGTTTTTAGAGACTTCGGCTGCTAGAAACAGAATTGGTCAGTTATCAGGAGAAGGAAAGGGCAGGGAAGAAATTAGCTGAATTAGTTGCAGAAAACTTCATAACCATGTAGAAAGGTCCCCTTCAGGCCTCAGAAACGTGATTAAAATCACCATAGTCCAGTATAACACTTTTTGAAGGCCTCAGGTTTTGGACCCTGGCAATACTGCACTGTAGAGAAAAATCTGTGATATTCATAGCAACCGAAGATGTTATACCACCACAGGGAGAACTTCAGAGATCCTCTTCCTGGGTTCCCAGCCCGCTGCCCTTTTGTTCTGATAATTATCTTCTGCTCCGCTCTTGCTTACTGGCCTCATACAGGATTGAACTGAACTGTGTCATGGCAGCACAGACTTTGTTCCATTAGATCAAGCAGCATCACGAATGACACTGACACTGTTTGAATTATTGTGGGGTTTTTGGTTTTTTCTTTCCTTTTTTTATGACAGGGATGCACTTACTTAGTATTAATTAGGTAGCGCATGACTAATATATCACAGAGGAAATCCAATGTAATTTCACTGTGTATATTTTAATGAGTTTAGCCTAATGCTTCTAATTTGCATTTTCAATAGTTACGACAGCAGAAGAAAACTATATCTAGAGGTTTGTTTTAAAGATGTACTTTGATAATGCTCTGTAATTTTTTTACAGCAAAACAGAAAGCTTCACATAGGAGGAGAAAGGAATTAATCTTTGTCAGAGTGTGGCCTTCTCTAATTTTTACGGGGAAGTTAAAATGCCTTTACCTAAATAATGAATTGCAAGATCAGTCGGTATTGTCTCAAAAACTCTGAAAGTAGGAAGAGTATAAAGATCATCCACATTAACCCAATATGTGTGAAGAAGAGTAGTTATTTGTAACTCTCAAATGACAGTTCCTTGCCTGTCATTCCCTTCCAGGCTTTCTTTATGTGCCCCCTGAACTGAAAAGGGATACGGCAGCCCAGTATTACCTCGTTCCTCCTCCAGTGACTGGCCGACTTACATCCCAAGGCTATGCTGAACATGTAGGAAAACCCAACAAAACCAGATCCTGAGATTAGTATGACACCCTTGGGAAAGTGCAAGGAATTGCAGTGGCGTATCTGAACTTCCGCTCGCAGGGGGCTGCAAAACTGAGGATATTTGTCTATGTGCATAGCCTGTGGGCAAGAGGAGTAGTGCCACTCAAGTCAGTGCGAACTGCAGATGCTCAACACCTCTGACAACTGGGCCACATGCTTATGTGAGACCTTGTTATTGTACAAAAAGGCTCTTATTTTTACTCTTTTTTTCACTGCCACATAAGCTGACCTAGTTTACAATCTGCCTCTGTACAGATGCGTCCTCTTCCACGGACAGAAAGAGGACAGAGCCACTGCCAACAAAGAGTGCCTGGAGTTAGGAAGGGGAAGAGACACAGAGTAGCTCAGGATGGGGAGATAAAGAGAAGGAAATGAAAGACAAGGATGTTTGGAAGAGAAGAGAGAAAAATAGAGAAAGAAGAGAGTGAAGCGATGTTCATGTCTGCTGCTCCTGCTTAATCCAGGAGACAGGAGTTACTCAGAGTCTTTGCTTTGGTACTTTGTCAATATATTGGAGCCTAGCTTCAGTGAGGCAGATTTTATTATTGTCATGTGGTGAAACTTCAAACAGAGAATAATTCAAATGGGATACCGCTTCCTATTAGGAAGAAATTCTTAAAGGCTGCTGTTTTACAGCCCAGCAGGCTGTTCTTGTTCTCTATGAGCTCCCAAAGATGCTGAGAGCAGTGGAGAATAAAGAAAGGAAGGAAAATACTGTGATAATGATGCTGGATATGCCAGACACTTTTGTAACATTTATAAAATTAAATGCAATTCTGAAAGGTGATGCCTGATCTGGTAGCCTCTACACTGAATTTCACTGAGCATGAAACATGAGTTTTGCTTTGGATGCAGTTTTTTACATGTCTTAGATTAGCTGTCAGAAATGTTGTGATTGGATTAGTTTTCCTTTCCTTGTGGTTATGGTTATTTCTCTGACTGCAGAATAACATGCAGATGAGCTGGATGAGGGAATGCACCCGCTTGCGGTGATGCGTGAGAGATGAAAATGGTACTTCTGTGTATTCTCAGTGCCTTTATAAAACTAATGAATGCAGAGATACATCAGTCATTTAGCAAAAGAGCTGTGGGAAGTTTGGAGGTCACATTCATAAATGCTTTATATTCAGTACGGGTATGAAGTGTTGAATATTACAGCGGTAGGTTGCTGATGGTAGGGGACTGACTGGAGATCCCTGTTCTATTTCTGGCGTTGCTGATGATCTGTGATGTGACGGAAGGCAAGTCACTTTCCCTTATTTGTCTCTATGAGTTGATGAATTTTAGGACGGGGACTGCCTGGTAGCGGCTGTTTGCAGAACGTAATGGGACCTCAGCTGTGGTTAAGGAGTTCAAATACTAACGTAGTATCAACTTAAAAATTATTTTCTCAAGTTATTCAGCTGACTGTCTCCTTTACGCACATCTGTTATGTGGTAGAATTGGTTGGCAAGATCTCTATCAGCAGCTAGCTACATGAGAAATCTCACTGACTTAAATGTGATTCCTTGAGTGAGTAATGTTTTAGTACCGGCTCCATAAACTGTTTTAGTCATCATCAGCTTACAAACTACATGCATAGCTCTACCAGAACTTACCACACAACGTAGTGTATTTCACTGCAAGGAATTCTGTCATAGGAGTAATACCCAGTAGTAACTGTTAAAATAATCTACACCCACGTGAAGAAATTGCTCTGTTCTGCAGTGGCAAAACGAGCCAAGTTTCACTGCCATCATGTTCCTTCAATTCACTGGAACTGTTAGTTCCCCTTCGTAAGAAATCCAAAGAAGTATTCCCTACCTGCGATGTTGTAAGGGAGACATTTTTTTTATTGCAGCTCATGGGGATACGACTGCATAACTGACTCATGGCTCTCCCTCCTTCTTGTGGAAAATGCAGTCATTGCAAATCTGGAGCTGTAAGGTTTCACTTAAAGCTCTTTACAGTCTTACCCCAGCTAATGTTTCTGCTCTGATTACTCCTGCCTTATCTTAGTCTCTTTGTACCCTCTTCCACAATAGCCCCTGTTTCTTTCCCCTACTGTGGGCTTTGTGTCTCGTTTCAATCTGTTCCTTTTCCTAAGCGCAGAAAAAAATCCCATTCAGTAGTATCCCTCTTTTATTCTACAAATCCCTCTTTCAAGTCTGCTTCATCAATAACATCAACATAAGGCAGTCCTGAAAGATGACTTGCCCGTGTCCAGCTTGCCTGATTGAGCCTGAACATCCTCAGGGACAGGGAGCACATTTCTGTATATTTTCTGAATTACTGTGTGCACAGGAAAAGCCGTATAAATACAGCACTACTTGTTATCGTAACATATAGCATTACATATTCGACATTTATATCAACTGCTGGGGAAGATAATCACAGACTACAGTACTTCAGCAATTATGTACAGTTGCATATTGTTCCTCCAACCAAGCAGGAATAGCAAAAAATATTCAAAGAGCAATAATTATTTTAGAAATAGGGAACCTCTGTAACTCTTCCATACAATACTTGAATAGCATATTCTCACAAAGAGCATTTGTTTGTGAACTAAAGAGCTTGATCCAAAGCCCAATGGAGGCTCTTCCAATGCATTCAATGAGCTTTGGATTAAGTCCTTCCTGAGGAACAGATGCAGGGTTTTATTCACTGCCACTAGAACAATAAAAATGACAAGACAAAGAATAAAGTTGTCTACAGAGAATAAAGCAGTGTTGTCCTGCAGCAGTTTAAATACAGTAGGCTCTATAGCTAAAAGAAACTCCTGTAGATTTGGTAAAATTGTTTGTATAGCCCATTTACAAAATATACAGTGCAGAAATGTTTAAATATCTACACATAAATACCCAAACACAACGTATTTCAGTGAGCATTCAACTTCTCAGTATTTGCAAGGGCTGAGTTATAAATGTAGCCACATATTCCAGTTGTGCAAACAAAGATAACACAGAAATAGTTTGTTGCCGTTAATCATCAAAACTGCAGTGGACGAGAGAGCTGGAAAAATTTTTATGCCATGGCTCTTAGATGGATCGGAAGTGTTTACTGAGACGTCAGCCAGGCTTTCAAACAGGCTTTCCTTTAGTAAGTTTATCTCGTTCAACATAATGATTTCTTATCTGGCCGGTAGATGTTTTCAAAATGTAAGCAATAGTGAGTGTTGAGGAGCAGAGATGTTTGCCCCTAAAGAAAAACTGAGGCCAGAGTCACCCCAGGAAAAAGAGCCCAACAAGGGAGATAAACAGCGGGGGGAGACATGAGAGACCAGACTGCAGTGAAAGTGGCAGCAGAATGCTTGGCAGAAACTAAGCTGGGTAGGAACCTGGGACCTGGAGCAGAGGCAAAATATGAGGGGAATCTGATCAGAGACTTTCTGAAGAGGTCTGGGTAGATCTCGTAAAGAGATCTAGTGGGAGAGAGAATGAAAGCAGAAGACAAAACAGGCTCTTTTTTTTTTTTTTTTAAACCCCTGCATGGGTTTATACAGAAAGTGGAAATGGGGAAAGGAGCCTGGATTGGAGGAAGTCTCACTCATAGCTAAAAAGACCCTTGTGATGAATATGAGGAGCGATATGTGGATTTTCAAAGAACTGAGGAACTGGTGTGGTCTGGTGCAAGACTGTATGACGAGAAGAAAAGGATGTTACATAAAAATTTTTATACCGGCAAAGAAAGAAGAAAATCAAAAGGTGACAAATAATATGACACAAAACTGTAACTGTTAAAAATAATATCATCTACATTTTACCTGCTCATATTATATGTTCCTACCTTTTTCAGCTCACAAGTAGCACAGAAACAAGTCAGTATTCTGAAATTCTGTACATTTAATTACTAGGCAAAGCCAACACAGTGCTTACTCCAGTTCCAAACATTAACTAAATACAGAAAGGCACATTTTGTCACACCATCTTTTAGAATCATGGAATCATAGAATGATTAAGGTTGGAAGAGACCTCAAGGATCATCTAGTCCAACCGTCCCGCCCCACCACCTATTACCCACTAAACCATGTCCCTAAGTACCACATCCAACCTTTCTTTAAACACACCCAGGGATGGTGACTCCACCACTTCCCTGGGCAACCCGTTCCAATGCCCGACCACCCTTTCCGAGAAGAAATTTCTCCTCATCTCCAACCTGAACCTGCCCTGGCGCAACTTGCAGCCGTTCCCCCTAGTCCTGTCACTAGTTATCTGCGAGAGACCCCCAGCTCACCACAACTTCCTTTCAGGTAGCTGTAGAGGGCAATAAGGTCTGCCCTCAGCCCCCTCTTCTCCAGACTAAACAAGCCCAGTTCCTTCAGCCACTCCTCATAAGACCTGTGCTCCAGCCCCTTCACCAGTTTCGTTGCCCTTCTCTGGACACGCTCCAGGGCCTCCATGTCTTTCTTGTAGTAAGGGGTCCAAAACTGGACACAGCACTCGAGGTGCGGCCTCACCAGGGCTGAGTACAGGGGGACGGTCACCTGGAGGATTGCCACAGGTGGGCTCTGACAATTGTGGAGAGAAATCCTTCTGTCTTTGCTTTTACTCCTGCACTGGGAACCCTATCAGCCTCCAGGGACTGAAATCCCTACTACGTAGAAGAACAGCAAGATCCTCTTGCCATACTCCTAATGTTTCTACCTTTATGTTGCTACAGCATTAATGAGTGCTCCCGCAAATTCTTGACACCTTTTAATCTTCTGAGTTTTGCACATTGAAGTATGAATTTTCAGAAGCTGAGCTGCCTTCTCCAGACATTTCACTGAGCACTCCCTTTATTCAAGTCTGGATGGTTGCTCCTTCCAGGGGTATCGTAATGGTGTTAAATGCCTCCAACTAGGATGTGTCATTTGCAGCAGGTTGGAGGGCAGTACTAGAAATGATTACATGAGAAAACCAAGGCTATGTGAAGGTCCTCTGAAAGTCAGAGACAAGCAGATAGTATTAAATGAATAAATTCTTTGTCTCATGGCAATTTTTTCCCCCTATCAAGCAACAATATTGCGGTTTCCTAAAGATGTGTCCCTTTCTTGAATTGGAAAGGGAACGTGCTCAATGACTGAACCCTTGGCCAACCTGAAGGACTGGCTGTCCCTGCCATAAGCTAAGGTCTTAGCTTCACTGCATTTTCCGATCATCAGAAGTGAAATCATGCAAAATGAAACTGTAATGAGATGATAAGACAAACTGATTATAGGCCTGCTAATTAAAAATACACAGTATTCTGTATGGAAATACAGCTCTGCACTGTGAAACTGCAGTGCATTTTAATGTGTAACTCACATACTGTTGGAGCAGGCAATCTTGCTTGTCTTTGGACGTGAAGGCAGGTGGGAATGTTTTACACAGGCGCCGCAGCTTGACAGTCTTGTTACTTTGCTTTGACAGTTCCCATGCAGAGCCACAGAAATAAAATTGCAATGCCAGAGGTCAAACATAATGGCTCTGATCACTTCCCTGACCCACATTGCCTGCCTTGGTCATGATACGAAGACCACTTGAGAGCAATTAGCAGAGACCATAACTGGAAATGAACTCTTAGCTGTGTGCTGTGACATGCAGTTCCATAACTCGTATCCTCCTCTCTGTTCGCCAGCCCGGCTCCCCTGACCTCAGCACGAGGTGAGCTGTGGCCAGGACCAGGGACGGTGAGCACAACCTGGGAAAACCAGTGATGAGAGCTGGCAGGAGCTAACTGGGGAAAGCACCAGTTGCAGAAAATAAATAATTTTGCTCCTCCAAGTTGGTTTGTACCTTGCCTTGGATTTTTACTGTGTAAATGTCTCTGAATTCACCAGCACCCCTCCATGGCTGGCATGGCAGCCAGATACATCCTGGTGAGGCCGCATCTCGAGTGCTGTGTCCAGTTTTGGGCCCCTCACCACAAGAAAGACATCGAGGCCCTGGAGCGTGTCCAGAGAAGTGCAATGAAACTGGTGAAGGGTCTGGAGCACAGGTCTTATGAGGAGCGGCTGAGGGAACTGGGATTGTTTAGTCTGAAGAAGAGGAGGCTCAGGGCAGACCTTATTGCCCTCTACAACTACCTGAAAGGAAGTTGTGGTGAGCTGGGGGTCGGCCTCTTCTCGCAGATAACTAGTGACAGGACAAGGGGGAACGGCTGCAAGTTGCGCCAGGGCAGGTTCAGGTTGGAGATGAGGAGAAATTTCTTCTCGGAAAGGGTGGTCGGGCATTGGAACGGGTTGCCCAGGGAAGTGGTGGAGTCACCATCCCTGGGTGTGTTTAAAAAAAGGTTGGATGTGGTACTTAGGGACATGGTTTAGTGGGTAATAGGTGGTGAGCGGACAGTTGGACAAGATAATCCTTGAGGTCTCTTCCAACCTTAATCATTCTATGATTCTATGATTCTAAACTGCCCAAAGGGTCAGGGAGGGGAGGATGTGAGGCCGTGCAGGCTTACAGTTTGAAAGATGAGCAGGGATTTTTGCTCTGGCCTCACATGCTTCAGGTACATACACTGTGCAGAAAGAACATCACCTTCTAAACTGCTCCAGAGCACTGAAAATATCAAAGTCTCTGTCATTTTCAATTATCTGTAAATATGAATGAGAGGAAGGGGTTGCATTTTATTGGATTGTTTTTAAGCAACTGTCCATTTAAATTAGTAAATATTTCCAGAGTTTTCTGGAGTCACATTCTTTGGTGATACAAGCTTTCATAAAACCAATGAAAGAGCACATTGAAGTTCTATATCTCTGATAAAATATTCCAGCAAAATAGTAGCATCCTGTTCACTGCAAGACAAATTATTTCAGCCTACTGCTGATCCTTTTATGTTGAAATTAGGAGCTGTTCACCAAGATAATCTCCCAACCTCCTGTACAGGAGTGTTGCAGAGAAGCCAAGTGGTGTATATGTATGTCTTCCTCCTTGTTACCAGTCAGCAGTAACGACGGTGGAAAAATAAAGAAAGGCAGCTGCAGTTTATGCACTCCCACACACGTACACGTTCTCCTCTTTGAGCGAAAGCTGCAAGAAAGGCTCACTAATGGAGTACACGGTATTCTGAACCTGCACTCCAAAAAGAGCTGCAGGCATAACAGGATGTGTTTTCAACACAACAATGAAGAGGCAGCATTTTGCTTTTTAGAATAGAAGGAAGAAATGTAAAAAACTCAAAGATAATTCATAAACTTTGACTTGACCAACAATATGTCCAGCTTGGCTGGGTCTGAGCACATTACATGGAGTGGCTCTTTGGGAGGACCACATTTTTCCTTTCTTGTAAGGGGAAGTATTACTTCGCTTCATGGCTAGGGTCAAGTGTAACATTTCTTTACTGATGCATATCCTGGCGTCACTGGTTGTGAATGCCGTTACCTATCAGATGTAAGAGTTTTCTGTGCTTTATTGAAACTTACACATTTACCATTCACTTGAAACATACAGTTAAGAGCACAGTTTGGACCTGGGGTAGGATGTTGCTTCTTGTTAACAGTTTGTTAAAGTTCAAGGAAACTTTATGATGGCCTAGGTCTCCACTTGGAGTAAGTAGGCTGTTGAAAATAAAAGATATGTGGATTTCTATTTCCTGATTTTTATTAATTGAGAATCTACTTTCTCTTGGTATCATAAAAAAATAACGAAAAATTGCAACTATGTCTGCATAGACTCTTTTCAGAGTTAATCTAAAATTAATGGTTTTCTTAGATGAAAATATTTCCCACTTGACTGTTTAGTGATGGATTTGGGTTTGTCTGCCTAAGCAAATGCAAGCTCTGAAGAGTTTGTATCCAGCTGCTCTATAGAGTCTTTGCCTCAAACACCAGGCTTCTTCCTTCCACAAATTGTTAGCAAGTTATTAATGAAAATTTCAGTGCTTGATCGTTTGCTATAACTAAATTAATTTTCTTACATGCTGGTAAGGATACCCTCGTGGACTTTATTGACTTTACTGTGCTAGCATTTTGCTGATTCTGCTCATGCTGCGTCAGTGCCAGCACTGAGTCAGCCTCCCTCTTACAAAGTTCTGCCATCAAACCTCCTCCTTCAGCGGGGGGCTGTTATTAATAAAAATGAGACCTCTTTTTTAAAACCAAGGAGAAAACAATGCTAAGTCAGATTTTGTTCTGCATGTTGTTACACTCCCAAGCACTGGAAGACCTCTGGTGTTTAAATAAATTGCATTCCACAGGCATTGAACCTTTTTTCCCCTCTTTCTTAAGTGTGACCTTAAGTGAAGCCAGAGAAAGTTAGAGACTGATTAAACTCTAGCTCAGAGCTTTCCCAGCAGTCCTACGGGTTCTGCTTCTGATATGCAAGCTGCCACAAAGCAGTACTACACTGAGCAGAGGGCTGATAGCATCCAGTGCAAAATGTCTGCAAATGCCTCTGCAAGTTGGTGCTCCAGCGGCAATCAGAATTATTTAAATATCTGATTTGATCATAACATGAAAGTTTTATTTTGGTGGCTTTGCATTACCAATTTGAACCTTGCTTTTATTATTTGTGTTGTAAGATTTTTTCCTAAAGAAAGGTGGATTTTCACTGACTGATACCCCTGAGGACTTGTTGATTTGCTGCTTTATATAGGTTTAACCTTAAATTTGGTCATTGTATTTGATAGCCAAGAGTATGAAATTCTGTACTGTATGGTCCATTCTATATTGTTTACTAGATTTAGGTAGATTCATATTTATCATTTATTAGCAGATCTGTTTTGTTTTATTTTGTTTTTAACATCAGACTGGTCCAGCCCCTTTTGGTTTTTATAAAAATAAAATGCTTTTAAAAAAATTAATAAAAATAAAATTTTTTTTAAATAAAAGCTATGGGAAACCTGGATTTTGAGAATATTATTAATGTTTTCTAAAAGGTAAATGAAACTAGTAAATATGATAAGAAAAATCTAATGAAAGGTTTTCAAAACATGTTTTGCTTTACGTTTTCCTCATTAAAAAGAAAAAAGTTTTGCAGGTGCTGAATTTAGCTGATCATTGACCATAGCCTTTAAGATCCCAAAGCTGGGTGATCTGAGCTTCTCACAGCAGTTTTATACTCATAGACCAGAAGAAGATACAAACTTGCTGCATTTTTATCTTTAAATGCTTTCCTAAACAAAAGAATTAGTTATTGGGCTAAATATGACTAACTATAATTTAAGAAAAGAATTCCTCATCTTTCGTAACTGAAGTCTGAGATCTGCTTCTTAAGTTTTATCTGAACCAGTTTAACAGCCTTGATTACTATTTTAATTTAAAGAAACATAAAAGATTAAAGTAAATTCAGGCATTAGTATGGACTTTGTATATCTGAATTTGCATCTTTACCTAAAAATATGATTTATGATGAAGGGAGAGGCCTTTATTTTTTAACATGGTTGGTTTTGTCTTTAGACATACATGCCTCACACTCAGCAGTGTCAGCAGCCCTGAAAATGAGCGTCTTGGCCCTGCAGGAATTCAATTCCCCATTCGCTCCCTTTCCACTCCTGATCTTACCAGCAAATTCATTTGCTGCTGTTAAAAACACATGGCTGCGCGCTATCTCACCGAAAACGACAAAGAAAAAGTAATATCCCCATCACGCCTATTCCAGCAAAACAGCGTGTTTCCATGCACCACCCAGCCACAGCGGGCTGCCAGGTGAGGGCAATGCTTCTCAGGCGCTTGCCCTCCTCAGGCTGATGAGCTGTTCATGGGTGGGTTTCCAGCAGATGGAAGGAGTTGGGATAGAGGTAACTATAGAGGGGCCTGAGAAGAAGAGACGGTACAAGGGAAAACATGCAGGGGATTGACCAACGGTGAGGAACGATTGAGCATTGGTTTCACATCGTCTTGCAGTGAGTTGCCAGGATTATTTAACAAAACCTCTCAAGAGGTGCACTTTTATTGAAGGTCCTCCTAGTCCCAACCTTTGCCAGCTATTTAGGAAGAGACCAAGTGGTAGTGAAGCAAATGCAGTTTACACCAACCAAAGTGTACTCCCACCACGACGACCTCCTTGCAGCTGAAGGTGTGTCCCATCCCACTGAGCATGAGGTGCCATCAAGCATTATGTTTGAGCGCAGCCCAGATCCCTGTGCTTCCCACAAGGGCACAGTGGGAGGAGACTTACCCCTTCACCCTCCTTGGCTTCGGGACCTTCACAGGCGCATGGTCCCAGCGGGTCCCTCGGCAGCAGATCCGATTCTCCTGTGCCTACAAAACCAAAGACATTTTATTGCCCATGGGAGAATATGCATGGCTGAGAGGTTGTTTTGCTTTGCTTGGATCCATTTGTACCAGTCACACTTTGTTGCCAGCCTTATATCTCATCCACATTGTTAAAGAAAGCAGAAAGGGTACAAAAACAATGACTGAAAAGGACCTTTGCCAGCTCTGTGTGCTGTGGAGAAGCAACCACTGCTGGGAGAAAATGCAGCAGACGCTTAACGGGTTGACACAGCACTCCATGACTCAGGAAGGATGTATTCAATTTCAGCCCACGCAGTGGCCATCCGTGTACCTAGGATGGTGCCCAGTGCTGAGGCTGGGGTTGCCCTGGTCCCTGATGGGGTGGTGAGATGACCCTGGTTGCCAGCTCCAGCCTTGCTAACCTCCAGGGAGCCCCCAGACACTGTTTTCTCTGTGGTTGCCTCTGTTGCTGTGCTGAAGGTGTGCTCATGCTCACACCATCCCTGCCATGAGCTTGTCCCATCTTGGGGAGAAGCCAGAGGACTTTTCAGCACTGTTGTGCATCCCAAGGGAAGGGTAGCTAAGAACACCTAGGACCCTAACTAAGCGCATCTCATCATGAACACTGTTTGCCAGTCAGGCAGTAGTCACCACTGCTGATCGGGTGAGGTCAGGCTACAGGCGCAGCTCCCAGCTCGTAGGGCATGGTGTGGGCAGCCCTGCCTGGCAGAACAGCCTCTGCACTTTTGTTTCTACATCAAGCTTAAACCTTGAAGAAAGTGAGAACATATCCATGGATTTCACCTCCAGGGACAGTCTTGCTTAAGTATAGCTAGCCACGGACAGCTGCTTGATTGCTTTTGGAATTTCCATAGCAATGGCAATAATTACAATAAGTAATGGTCGGTTAGATTAAATTGGTGACTATTTTCTAAACTGTGAAATTAAATTGTAAGGGTTACACAGTCTCCTCTAGAGGATAAGGATGTATAGGATTGATGTATCATCTCCAATAGCACCGTTGAATGTACACCTTCACACTGAGAATACACTGAATAATGTTCTTTGTGCTACCACAGCACTGTGCACACCTACTAAATTTGAATTATGGCTCATGTAATAATACAGCCTGAAATGGCTCTGTAGTCCTTGGTCAATACCAGGACAGTTATTCATGCCCTCTGCTGCTACTTCACTCTATAATATTGAGTGTGTCTCTTCAAACCACTGCTGTCATGGTTCTCTTACGATTACTTGTGCTGAAGGATATGTGCATCAGAGATGCCCTTTGCCTATTTGTTGCTCCAGCAAACAGTGGCACATGCTAACAGTGCTAGCTTGAGCTGTAATCTACCTCTGGATACACGGAGGCACTGACACACACCCGTGTCTTTCTTTCTAACAATATTGGCTAGTGGGTTTTCCTGTTTTTTGGCACCCTCAGATAGACATCTTTTGCTCTGGGGGGAAGAATATTAACAAATGTCAGTGCAACTTATGTGCCAAGATACTGTGGGTGCTTCTAACTTTTTCCAGCACAGATTCTTTGGAGCTGACCTGCTTCTCTTCCCACATGCTGAACTGTGGTGTTCGTGTAGTACACAGAGCCAACAGGTAGCCCCCAGCAACGTTTAAAACCCGTGCAAGTGCAGAATAATGAAACTGGGACCTTTTTTACTTGTTGTGCTCTCAGCACTCTAGAAAAGTCCGCAAAGCCAGAAGTCTAATCCTGTGACTTTACCACAGGACTGACCCCTCCTTTGCGTTCATCTCTGCTGGGGTTCCCCTAGAGCACTGCTGCTTTGGAAGTGGTGCTGCAGAAAGGCATATAGTTTGTTCTGTCCTGATTTCTTTTTTTCTGCTGTTGTTTTTTTTTTTTTTTCTTTACAGCTCACTTCAATAGCTTTATTTATGCTAATCTCAGGCTAAAAGGACCTTTGTTGTTATATATCTGTAGAACGTTTTAGTATAGTGGGCCTCTACTCGTTGTCTACTGATACGTATGTGCTCTCCTGCTATTCAAATGCAGATGTAAAATAGAACTGTGTGCCTTTTTTTACCATTTTATTAAAACATCCCTTCATACTCAGGCCCCCGTGTATCTTTTTCCACAGTCTGTTTGGAACTGCGAAGCCTTCAGCATGTCGTCCTTGTGTGGATGCCTGTTTGCATTAGCAAGTAGATGTGCAGTAGGAATGGATCAGAGGATGGGAGCCACTGGTGCTGACATCTCTAGATCTGTATTGTAGATTTCGAGGATTTAATGCCAGACTAGATTTAGTCTGATTCCCTGGACTGAATGGTACCACAGTGTCAGGAGTAATACTAGATTTGAATATCTGTTTCCACTAGAGTTTGAAAAGTATTTCATGCGGCCCTGGCAAAGAGATTTTCGTTTGGTTTCCTCCAAAAGGACTCTTGCCTGCGACTCAACCAGTGCCATCACATAGTGTGATTCACTCCACATCTGAACCAGTTGCAAGTGTGGTTGAGGAAAGAGGGATGAGTTCACTGGAAAACACGCTACTGTTCTCTGCCAAAGTGCTGATGTACAGGCAGCCTATGCCCACCAAGAAAGGGCAGTCTGGTGAGTGGGATGCTAAACGGAGATGTGAGTGGCCTAATCCCACACCTGTGCCATGACTAACATTCTGCATAGCCCTTGGTAGGGACTGGTATTGGCTCAAGTTGTCCACCTGTAAGTGATATTCCCTGCTGATGTGGCAAAACATGAAAGATTAAGAAGAGAGCATTACAGCAGTAATACATGTACTTAACTAGAAAAAAAGTCATGAAAGTCCAAGGTCTAGAAATAAACATAAGAAAAGTACGGATTTCCTCCAACTCTCTCAAACTTATAAATACCATAAGGTTGAGCAGACTTCATCTCCACATTCTATATTTGGTGATAGGCCATACCTGCCGCAGCATGGACCTCTGACTTAATCTTCGTGAAGTACGTGGTAAACTAACAGTCGCCTTTGGATTAAAAAAATGTTCACATCCGTGGACATATTGTAAAGGCTGCATATAGTACCAGTTCATGCTGCCATTAGCACAGCTAAAGTTTTACATCTATCATCGTCTGTACAGCAGTGATAAAGTAACTCAACCAGAACAGCTGCAGGGCAGCTCCATCAGCACTATGGAGCTCAGTGGCTTTTCATCCATCTCTGTGCATGCTCGCTCCACTTCTGTGTAGTACTCTGCTGACTTGTTTGTTTCCTTTTATTTGCTGTTGATTTCAACTGTGAATAGGGTTTGATGGATGACAGGAGTTTAACAATAACGAGGACCGGACAATACAACAGGAATGAAGCTGAGCTAAGTCTCTTTCCTTAAGAGATGTATCCATGCAGACTTGGGAGAGAAATCAAGGTGCAGATAATAAGAAGAAATCTGGACTCTCAGCTCACAAGCACAGCTGGAGAGAAAGGAACAGATGTTGTCAAGACAGAAAGGACAAAATCTAAGTGTAAGAGGCAGATGCCCAGTTTCTGGTGCTGTAGTTGGCCGTGAAAGTGCAGAAAATAGAGGTACTGATGAGGGATCTGGATAACTGCTGTGCACACCCACTCATTGCTCTTAACAAACAAGGGGGTACTTTAGCAGTTCACTCCTGAACAGTTCTTTATGGTCAGCACTGCGACTGACTGACCGTGGGGGAAGCACCTCTGCCTTGGTTAGCAGTGACCTGGGGCAGTACACTTATCTCAAGGGTGCTTGCTCCGTCCATCTCAGTCTGTCAACCCCTTTGGGTTTCTGCTTTACTTGTATAGAAGCTGGACAAATAAAGGAAATTTAAGGTGCAATTCAGCTACTGAAGTATGTGAACTTTCTCCATGGGCCCACAACTCCCTTAGAAAATGCATCACAAATGAAAAAATTACCCAGAAACAACATCTTATGTCCTTAATTTTGCTATATGATTTAGCAATAGTGCTCTGTGTTTTCAGCATACAGACTCCATTGCCGTGTCATTAGGCTGCTGAGAAACAACGCCGAGCATTGTACCATACAACCGTTAACACTGGGACAGGCTGTATCCATCTGAAACCTGGCAGCCTACATCCTCTTGCAAAAGATACTGGTGCAGTAAGGGGGCAGGTTGTAACATAAGAGGAACTGAATCAGGGAACACCTTTAGGGCAAAGATTTTTCTCATCAGAGGAAAAGGTAGGTGACACAGTTATGGGTATTCACCAGGAAAACTCCTGCAGGGATCAAATCATACTAAATCAAGTCTTCTTCATTTCTCACACGGTAGTCATTTATACCTGCTATGAAAGGTTAGGGCATAGTCAAATACTCACTTGCATGGCAGCTGGAGCAGTTTAAGCTTTATTATCCTCTTCCACTGAGACAGGTTGTTTGTGGAAGCACTTTTAGTACTTTTCAGAGACAAGGCAGGTTGCACATTTATGCCAAAAGGACGTATTACTGCTCCCAGTTCAGCCCTCTCTGCCTACTGGAGGGTGCTGCCATCTCAGATCTACCAGCCAGCCTATTGCTCACCAGAGTGCTTCAGATTGGAAGGAAACAGGCCAGCTCCAACCACGTAAATCTTGGATCATCACTAAACTGGCCCATTTGGTCTTGAAGAGGCCAGGGAGGCAATTTATTAGAGCAACTGTTTTCACTTGACTTGGACCACAGGGATTCCTACAGTTTCTCACTCTGCTTTCTTTCAGCTACACACAACTTGTCATTAGAAATGAAAGCCAAACTATGTCTTTGTGTTGCTGTCTTGGCAGTGCCCAGCTGAGCCAGCAACCAGTTGCCATGTTAAACTACAAAGTAGAGTCTGTCACCAATTATTCCTGTGAATAATAAAAGGTGGTTCAGAAAAACAAAATCCTCAGATAAGGAGAGGGAGAGAAATAATAACAATAAAAAGACAATCTAAGAAAAAAAGACCTTTCAGCAAGAATGCTGACATGTTTATTTATTGAGCCACTAAATGGCTTGATGGCTTCATGAAGTTCAGATTGGAAGAGGTCACATATCAGCATGAAGACAAAGGCATAACTTAAGTAGTGAAGAAAATCACTCATTTGTCTGGTTTTTGCACTTACTTTTCTTTAATATAGGCTATGTTCAGGCATTGCACCCTTGCTATATTTTGAAAGAATAGTAAGGAAACTTCCTTACCCTTTTCACCGTGCTTTGAGGGCTCACCTCTAAGAGTTAAGAAAATATTTCAGTGTCAGTTTCCCATAGAATCTTCTGTCTTAGAAAACCTATTACAGAGAGTGCTGTAGGTGCCACTTCTTTTGTGATGTGTTTCTGATAGCAATTGTCTTAAGAGTGCTAGCTCATTTAATCTGTTTTTCTGCATTTGATAGCAGTGTTATTCACTGGGGTGGATGCACAGATTACAGAGCTAATGGCACAATTCTCTTTTGCTGATTTGCTTTTCTCTTCCAAACGATTTTTTCCCCCAGCCTTCACACTGTGATGTGTTTTATGCCTAAACAGAATTAAGACAAAAATCTCCCTATTAGGGCTAATAAGAGGGAAGTCACACCTACTTATAACCCATTAAAAAGTAGCCTTGGCTGGCGTCATTCCTCACAGGGTGTTGGCTGGATTGTGATCATGCAAGAACGATCTTGCATCTGTACTAAGAATTATCGTTTTTTTTTCTTTCTTTTTGGTGTGAAAGGCTCAGCCTCTGAAATTCAGATGTACGCTTTAGTTCCAGGTGTAGTCTGGCACCATTTTGGGAAACACCTAAACAGACTTGCATTGGTGGTTGCAGGAGGAGTAAAGTCACTGCAGATGTCCATCACTGAGAGGGATTAGCTTTCTTCAGTTTAGGTTTTCAGGAGTGATTTGAACTAGCCCAGGCTAGCAATACTCTGACATGGCTTTTGCATGCTTCAGTTGCGTGGGAAGTGATGGCAGCTTGGGAGAACAGCTGTGTCTTCAGCTGTTCACTATAAGGTCATGCCACACCATTCTCAAACTTTGTCCCTTATTTGTTTTAATGAAGAATTTCTACCTACTGACGTAATTTTTGGTGACCAGCAGTGATGAACTTGTTTCAGACTGTGCATGTATTTTCTTGCGGATTTAATTCTGTGGGCAAAACCCTTTCAATAGCTAGTTGTAGTAGCATAAAATAGCTGCTATGAAGTTCACCATTTCTGCTACAAAGCAAGCAAAAAGTCCTCAGGACCATAATCTACATATATTTTGCAATGAAACCTTAAGTATAGACCAGCCCTGAGGTTAAAGCTATTCTAAGAGAGATTGCAATGTTGCTTAGAAAATTGCTCCCAGTCTCAACAATCTTGTTCAGAGTGAACAGTTTATGATGAAATTGACAGAGAAACACTGAAGTTTTTGGAGGAAAAATAGTCAGCAGGAAATAAACTAAAACTCTGACATGAATCAGGAGGCATGAGAAAGGGAAAACCTGTGAATTTTGTTTCTCTTACTTGTAATAATTTGCCTTGGTGTACGTTCTTTTATTTGGACATGCCAAGTAAGAAGTGTGATGTCTATCTGTAAAAGAGCAGATAGACTCTTCGTTTTGCCTGGAATTAGTTTCTGTATGTGGCAGCAGTGCAGCCAAACAATGAATTCATTGCCTTGCACAAGGGTTTAAAAATAGCAGAGAACTCCTTGAATGATATAAAGAAGGAAAGCACAAGCGACTCATGCAAATTCTTATTAATCGTAGCATCTTAGGCTCAACAGCAGAAAGAAAGCAGAAGGTAGCAGAAACACTATCTGCTACTGATAATCACTCTCTGCTAGGAGAAAGAAAAGCCATCAGTTACACCAGCAGTGCTGAAAGTGCATGTCTGTAATGTGGTGAGGGAGGCAGATGGTTTGTGGTGCTCGTCTCACTGCATCTGCCCAGAGGATTTTTGCCCCCCAAAAATGCATGTGTGTAAATACCACAAAGATGAGCTTCTAGTCCTCTCAGCAGAGCCAATGGAGAGGACTGCAAAAGCTATGTCCAATTTCCTTAACTGCAAAGTGAGACAGTTTATCTCCTGCCTTCATCACGCTAACCTTGCCCACACTCATGCGGATGAGGCATATTTTGATGACACCTTCTGTTACCTGGAGTTAGACTGGCAGCTGCGTGTACCAACAGTTGGGAGTGCTACATGCATATGTGGAAGATCCTATGGATGCATGTGAAGCAGTCAAAAGTGGGGTGTATCCAGTTGAACCTAATTCCCTGCTTGGTGACTTTTAGCAGTACGCAAGACATTACTCATTAGTGGATACTACTGCTGAAGTCATGCCTTTGCAGTGCACCTGGTAGGTATGGGAGGAAAGCAATGTCAATTTTTCAGCAAACTGTGTCTTTAGATGCCTCTTCCAATTATGCTCTTCTGCTCTTTCCTGTGGTGAGCAACCAGTCTGGCTCAACAGGGTAAATCCTTATACGTGTCAGACTGCATTACTGTGGACTAGGAGGGACAATCATATGCTGCTGACATTTAGCAGTAGGTAATAGAGTGCATATAAGAGGACCTATCACTGTAAATTCTCTTCTCACACCTCATGGTCTCCTTCAGGGGTGACATTTTGGATCTGGTTTGAATTTGTAGATCCGACAGAAATGGCAGGCTCACTGAATGCACAGTAGAAATGATTGAATTGCACACATCCACCTAGTGGATTTTGGAATAAATAGGTATAGTTTTTTTCCTGAGAAGCCTTCTTCCATGCCGCTAAAAAAGCCACATTGCAAGATGTTCACAGTTAACCCAGAAATTAAACAAATAAAACAAGGAGGTTCCAAAGCATAAGACCCTGAAGAAGTATTTCAGTCCTTGATAAGGCAACAGCAAGACCCCTGAACAGACTGAGAGTAGGTTTATCTGCCTGATTAGGTTGTAGTTGTTAAAGGCTGAACTGCAAGGAGACAAACCTAGCCCAAATTGTCTGGAGTGACTTAACCTTTGATCTCAACTTTTGCATACTTTGGAGTTAAGATTGTACTGTCAGTTGCTTCGAACAATTGTGCAATTTTTCTATCAGACAAAATTGCATCAACCCTTTATTGCAAAGCTTAAACCACCAGTTTTGCATGATAGAAGATGGTATTAATTAGTGCCTTTTCACTATCTTCTATTGTGGTAAGAGTAATGTGCCAGATATGAAAGAACCCGCCTCAGCCCTGCGTTTGTACTAGACACACACGTTATTGCAAATCCTGTAAATCCTGCAATGGTGGAGTGAAAGCTTGTCCTTCCGTGGAGAGGTGTATGAGAGCTGAAAGGTGCAGGTGAACTGGTGCTATCATGGTATGAACCATGACACTGCTGGAAAGCCATGCAATTCAGGAGAGAAGACCTTTTCAGGCCAGATATTTTGTTCATCTGAAGTTGAGAATAGTTCTATCACCTGCAAGAAGAGATCCAGAGCACTGACCAGGGTTAGTAACTGTATGGTCAAATTAAAATCACTGCTTGATGTAAGATTAATATAAACTGACTTTTGACAAAAGGACATCAGACATAAGATCCAAATGTTTAAGGATGAAGACACGTATCTTCACCTAAACTTCTCCATGCTGCATGGTAATCAGTTTTGGATCTTGCTTACAGAGTAAGTTAGTGCTCAATTAGAGAAGATGCATCAGCCTCTAGCCTCTGAATAAGGTTGGCAATCTTAGAAAATGACATATAATTAGGAAAAATGATAGCGTTTGCTTTCAAAGTACTATTTGTTTTCCCAAAAAAGCTAATTGACAGGCAAACATAATATCCAGATGTGGTATATCCTCCTCAGTTATTCACATATCACCTCCCCAGAATTAAAATAGGTAGGGAAATGTTTCATTTCCCAGCCACAACGTTCAAAGGAAGCATGAGTTACTGGTCAAAACTCCAGTGATGTTTCTTAGCCAAGCCATATGCTTGAAAGAATTCAATAAAGGATTGCTTGGCTCTCTAATAGAGGAAGAGATTAAGTGCCTTGAAAACAAAAGACAAACTGAAAAGAAAATAAATTGTGATTTTTGGTGTCATTATATTGAGCTATATTTTGCACCTAACAGGTTTAATATTTAACAAAAGATCACCGGTTAATGTGCAGTGTCAAATGATGCCACATCCATCAGCTTCCAGCCAATACTTAGGGCTGAGAGAGCCCTCATGAGAATTATGAGTTTCATGAGGGTTTTTTTTTAGAGTCCTGTTGCACAGAGATGGGCTGACAAGATATAACTTTCCAGGCTGTCCCACACTTTGGAGACTCATGTAAAGATGGCATCCTGAAACATAAAACCTGGGTTCTGCCCCATGAAACATGATGGGAGATTAAAGAGGTGCTTTCTCTGCAGTTCCTCAGTGAGCACAAGCCAGCCATGTGTTCCCAAGGGAACAGGATCCTGGCTTTGTCTTCTCTCGGTTCTTCAAAGTCATAACATGTGCTCCTTAAAGCATGCCCCGCTGATGCAATGCAAAAACTCTGACTCTTGTGTCCGTGGTATGCTAAGCATGGCTCTCCAAGAGTAGAACAAACAGCTTCTTCACGCTCCAAAGTCAATAAGAAAGTGCTGGTTGACTTCTGCAGACTTGTGGAAATTATCAGCTCAGTTATTCTTGTTCTCTCTCAGCTGTTTATCTGTCCCATGATGTGCATTGTCTAAATTTGAAATTAGAAACATTCCTGAGGCAATGAATGTCTTTAAGCACTTGCATTCCACAGTGCATCAAAGAACAGCTAAGGCTGACGCTTCGCCTCTGATAGCTGTGCTTGCATTCAGGTTTTCAGCGCCTCATGATTTTAGCTTACAGCACCCTCATCACTTGCTGGGGCAGAACTCATGTGCAAGGCAGTCCCATGATGTGATAGGTTTCCCTGCCTGATGAGACAGTCCATCTGTACAGGCTACACCAAAGTGGAAGCTGATGTATGGACAGTGTAAGTCACTGAAGTTTTTGCAGAGCTTGAGCCCTAAACCTAGCTGGGGTACAGTAAAGCTGTGATAAACAAAACTGATGTCCTTTTAAAATGCAGCTTTTGTAGTGTATGTGCATCTCCCTTTATCTGGCCTGTTGGCTTGGTTCCTTTCACTTCTCCTTAGCACGAACAGTGAGGAGTGTTGCTTCAGTAAAGGGTCTACCTAAGAGAATTAGCTACCCTGCTGAGAAAAAAGCCTGTACCAGGGTACCAATAAACATTTTTCACAGCTCTCCTCTTGACAATAAGCCCATAATACCAGTGGAATAAAGCATGAAGAAAGCATAAAATTGCATCAGGGCTTCAATTAACTTTCATATTACCTGTAACTCAAATACTTATTGCTTCTGTGCTAGAGTTATTACTTTTATAAGATTTTAAACTGTAACATTTTAAAGAGGCAGCCTGCCTTGTAGAGAGATTTCAGCTCTGAAAACAGAGAAAGATCACATTCAAACCTTTCCTGTTCAAATCTAGCAAGCTGAGTTTCTTGTGAAATTTCTGGAAATTAGAAATGTATTAGGAAGCCTCTTTTTGAAAGTACCACTGTGCTTTCATGTGAAGTCTTGCCTGGAACATGAAATTGTGGAGACATAATTAATAGATGAGAGGTTGGGGTTTTTTTTGTGGATTTTGTTTGTTTCTTTGTGGTGTTTGGTTTTGTTTCTGTTTTTGGGTTTTTTTTGACAACAAAATTACTTGATCCTCATCAGCTCTCAATTTCTGAATAGTTCAGTCTGAATTTAAATTAAGTTCATGGCTGCTTCTTCCTTTATTAAGGCTATTCAAATATTCTTTTCACAACATGCACTAACAGATAAAAACCCCTGTCTTGCCTAAAATATTTTAATTGTGCAGGTAGGTTGTTTGCATTTTTCACATCCTGAGAACAGCAGAAGGTTTCTAGCTTATTTAAAGACAGTTTCCAAGAGCACAAGAAATGCCCCACTGGACCAGAGCAATGGTCTTTGACAGCAGCAGTAAAAGACTTCATGCAGGGAGAATGCCCTGCACCCAGCCTGGATCTTCAGATCTTCCCCTGTTCTTCTTCCAGCATCCCCAGTCACTAGATTAGGGATGTCATTGGACACATCTCTGCCTTGTCCCTTTAATACATTTTCTGGATCTGTTGTCCATCCATTTGTTGACATGGAGACATTTATCTGTCTGGGTTTTGGAGGGTTTAGGGTTTTTTTTGTGTATGCAGTTTTGGTGGTTTTTTTTTCTTTCTTTTTTTTTTTCTTTTTTCTGTATAACACCATCATCATCTACATGGCATGGGAACTGCTGTGTTTAGCACTGCCAGTTCAGAAACCTCTAAGGAGGACATACAATGAATCCCTGTACTGTTACAGTTAGCTAAACGGCTATGTAATTCTGAGTGTCTGACTGCCGAGGGATTGAATACTCAGTAATATAAACATTCACAGCCTGAATTTCAGGCCACCTTAAAAGAACCTCACATAGTATCCAAAAGCAGAGGCAGTTAAAGTAGTCATAACTTTCAGGAATTTTGCCCTCTAGCAATGTTTGTTGCAGAGAAAGGATCAGCAGAATAGGTCCCCATTCGCTGCGGACACCCTATTTAATAAGGAATTAGCTTAGCAAAGAAAGACAGATGGCAAGAGCAGACAAGACAGTTTGAGACCCAAGGCCTAATTCAGCTTTAACATAGCTGAGCTGAATGGCCACCGAAGTCAATGAGCTATTCACATGTTTGTATCAGGGCTGATTTTATTTCCCTCTGTTTAGCAGAAAGAGGTGAATAGTTGAACTCAGATAGAATTTTTTTATTTCGTTTTGTTTGGAAAACAGTGATGGTGGTATGTGACGTTCAGTGCTACCCTAAAGCCTACACTTTAAAAAATAATAGACTTTGTGAGCAGGGATATTTCCTGCCTGATGCAAATACGGTTGAGAGACAGTGCCTGACCTAAGGCTTTGTATGTATACAATGGAAATAAACAGATGGAGACACAAGCAGAGGCTTGTTCAGTGCAGCCTAAGTGGAATTGGCCTATACATCCTTGTTCTCTGAACCTGAGATAGGTCTCTCATTCTTGGATTTCTACAAGAGTTGCTCCTGAGTGCCCAATTCTGCTTAGAATTATAATGGGAAGTATATTCATTGTCTAAATAAACATTTGGGGAATGTGCACAGCAAGCTAGCATTTCACCATTTCTGCTTTTCCCTTCTGCCTTGGTGCCTTCAGCTGTGGGAGATCTGAGAAACAAAGCAGGGAGACTGAAGGGGTACCAAACAGTGTCCTTTGTTCTTCACATGGGGGGTTGCTCACCTTTCCCTTTTTAATGTATCAGTGTTTGCCAAGCAGCTCCTGGTTTGTAGTTTCTTATTTTATTGTGGTTATAAAATGAAAAGGTAGATCTTATTCTGGTGAAGTGGGGTATTATTTTGCATTTGCTGCTGTGTGATAGCATCTCTGGCTACTGCGGTTTAAGGAAAATTGATTGCACTGCCTGCCTCTGTCAGGGTGCTCCTGCTGCAAATCAGTGGCTCGGGCAATCCTCGCCGGAAAACTGTGCGTTAGCTGAGACTGAGTTACCAAATGGTTGCAGAAAATTGAAAAAGAGAAGAAAAAGGACGACATAGCGTTTGTGTTTGTGTGTTTTTGCTGCCCTCCAGAAACATTTTCAAAATGCTGCTTGTACAAGGAGGCAGTGAAAGATGCCTCTCTAACGGCAACAGTCATGCTCCCACTGTGTAACACCATGGCGTTTCCCTCCATGATCCTGTACCAGTGCACCAGAACAAAGACAGCCACAAAGCAGTGGCAGGTAGTCTGTCTTTATTTCTGTATAAACACGCTCTGCAAAACAGCCTGATCTATAAAGCAAAAAGAACTTGCCTCCCTACCTAACAGCTCCCGGTGCCAATGATGCACACTGGTGGGGCAGCAGATACTTCCCCCATGCTGGTGGCTAGGTCATTACTACGCAGAGCGTTAGTTGAGGGGCTGCAACTGTATATACGGGAGGTTTTGGGTCCATACTTTTTCCTGCCCCGGGCACAGAAGAACCCCTACTATGGGTTTTTAACGGGGCTGCCTGCAGCTGAGAAGCAGAATTAACTGCCTGGTAGCTTTTCTGTTCAGGGCTTGTCCTCTGTGCGGATGAAGCTTTTCCCATGTGTGGTAACAGTGAAGAGCCACATCAGCATCAGCAAATGTTTTTTTCTGAGGAAACAAAAACGGGCAGCCATTTCATTTCCTTCCTCCTCAGTTCATCATTTTTCATACGACAATGATAGAAGTTCTCTGCCTTAATGTGATGCTGTGAAATTTCACGGCATTGAAAATCGCTGAGTGCTCAGATACTGCAGTGTCTGTGGCTGGGTGAAGATGTTGTTAGCCGTGCTGTACCCATGCATTGCACTGAGGAACTTAAACTGTTGACACAAGGATGGCTTTCACGTGGTGTAACTGCAGGACCTGTTAGTTTTTGTCAGAAGTACACCAAAACCAGCCTCAGTCAGAGACAGCAGAATTTCAAGCGCTAATCCCAGTAAGACCCAGGCAGGATGTACTAGTGTGCTTGCCCCTGGAGACAAGTATCTGCTGTCTTTATATACTGTGCCACCATCCTTTGGGCCTTCTAGAAAGCAGAAATGGAGCTATTTGATTGCTTTCTTAGGAGTTTTTGCCAGCAATTTATATTGTAGGACCACGGGAACTTAATCCAGTTCATCTTCTTTCTGATCCTAAGAAAAACTTTAGAACATGAATTATTTTAGTGCAAATATTCAGGAGTGTTTTGAAGTGCATTTTAAGGTAACCCTACTCCTATTCCACAGAACAGTCATAAGGCACTAACTTGTATGATAAGAAGCCATCTACCTTACACTTAATAAATAACTTTGCCTTCTCTTAAAATACACATTGAATGTTGAAATATAACGTAAAGCATCTTTTTTACTTTAATTGTTAAAGACCGCTTCCATTCAGTTTTTCACTTACTGCCTGGAAATAATGAGAGCTATTCCACAAATACTTAGGTTACTTGGACTGTTGTAAAATCAGGTGCTCCCAGTTAGTTGCACAAGGCACCCATGCTATCGAGCAGCATGCTATCACTTTGTTATTAGCTGTGTTGTCGTTAAACTAGTTCTGATTCTTGAGGGAGGTCTAACTTTACACTACGTCAGCTGCCAAGCCAAGGCTCATATGTGTAATCAAAAAGTTTATTACTTTACCTGAAAACAAATATTATAGTGTCCCGGAAACACATATTATTTCTAATACAAATAACTACGTTGTCCGCTCTCTTACTGATACATTCATTCACAGTGCTGTACAAATGACAATTTAGATTCAAATGCAGATGGAAAAGAGGAACTCTAAAAGAAGATCTTGTTCTAAACCACACAGCTTTTCTGGTAACAGGAACTAATCCAAATGTCATCCTAACTTTTCGTTGGACAATTTGTACTTTCAGTGGCTTTAGAATTTGAGCTTGCACTTCTCAAAGTGAGGCATGCACAGATGTCACTGCAAAATCTTGAAGGTGGGTCAACAAGTCATATAGGCAAAAGTCTGCATAGGCACTGTTTTAAGAAGTAAACAAGTGTCAAGTAAAGTTTTCTGCATACCTTCAGTAGGCAATCCCTCACGGCTGTGCCGGAAGTTCTTTTTTTATATATATTTTTCATAAATATTTCATGGCCAGACTGAACTTTCATATCTCTTTACTAGGGGAAAAGGATACACTACACTGACTGTATTCACAGAATTATAAATGCTTTTTTTACACTGGGAAGCTTTACAGGATATTCAGGACTGTATGGCAGCAGAATAGCCTTTTCTTTAAAACTTAACCTCCCTCCATGGAAAATAGATATTTGTAATACTAGTATATTGGCTTACATTTATGGTTTACTAGAGTAGTACATCCTTCCATATAGATAGCTACTTAGATTGTGAGATTTTTAGGATCCAGGCCTGCAAAGATTTACACACACAGATTTATTGTGCATCCTGGTCCCAAGAAATCAGAAACAAGAGTCCCATTGATTGCAGTGGAGCCAGGACTCCAGCTGCTGCTTGCAGAGAGGGTAGTACTGTGCAGCTGAAAGTTTACCAGCTCTTGTAAGATGCAGGGTCTGAGGCCAGCTTTTTGACATGAGACATCAGAATTTTTCCACCTTTGACCTATTCCTGCCACATTCTAGGATACTTCTGATATATTGCCAACCAAAAAAGCTCTTGTCTCAGTGAACTCAAGATTTGATAAATTTGAAAAACCCAAAGGCACATACTGAGACAAGAATAAACTCTTTAGAACTAATACCAAGTATTTTTTCATAAACTCAAGCCTGTATTTGTTGTGTCAGGAGAGGGGAAGGTTGTCTGCGAATATGTGAACACAGTTACACAGTAGTCAGAATTTCTGCAAGTATTAAATTATTCATGACTATAAGGTCTGTGGTCAAGCTCAGCCCAGTGCTGAGTCCAACATAAAACCAATGCAATCTTTGAGACTGATTGAAGCCTTCAAGACAAAACCGACAGAGTGATTTTCCACAGAGAGATTATTTTTAAACTGAAAAAGAAATTGGGAGGGAAGTTCACATCTGGAAATCTGAACGCTATAATTGTTATTCTGGCTGAAGTTGACCTTTTACATTTAGGTCTCAGAATTCATCTAGATCAGGTTTGCATGTTCTGTGTTTCAAGTTGATCTTGTGGAGGCACTTCATCTTTTTCTACAGGTCTGGTTAATAGTAGGTGTGGTGTGGACATAATGCTCTGTACAGCACAGCCTTGTGCAAATGACATGGATGGATCCACACCAGACCACAGGTGCTGGCTCATCTGTTTTCTAGGGAAGCCTGGGCCTAGGTCCATCTCTAAAACATATGCTGTCTCTCATCCTTGTGCAAAACCCGTGCTTTGCCTAGCCCTGAAGTTTGGCACTGGCTTGACTCTGGATCTTTGTGGCCTATGCTCCTCTCCACGGTAGACCTGTGTTTGGGCTCTGGTAGTTCTGGCTTAAGAAAGGCTTGTAATTTGATGCAGTACAAACCAAAAAATGATCAAAAGCAAGCTTTCCAGTGTTTCCCAAATGTACTTTTGCCTGTTAACGTTTTGCTTTTTGCAGACTAGATGATGCATTGGTTGCTCTCAGAAAAGAAAGACCCTGATTTGTAAATGGCACAAAGTCTCTCTGATGGACCTGCCGAGCAGGCTGGAGCTCAGACCCTGTGTTTGGCATTAGTTCTGCGAAGAATTAGCTTTCTGTCCATCTCCAGTTTATTGTGCTGCCTGTTGCTTCCCTATCTCCAGCAGAACAGAGAAAAGCTACAAATATTGCGCCTTTTCTCCTCTCACAGGACTGCCTTCCACCAGTAGGTCTGGTTTCTCCTTTCCTGACTTGCCTTCAACTCAGATGAGGTTGGGGATGTCTGCCATGCCTTGCCCAGCTAGGCACTTTTCATAGAATCACAGAATGGTTTGGGTTGGAAGGAACCTCAAAGCTCATCTAGTTCCAACCCCCTGCCATGTGCAGGGACACCCTCCACCAGCCCAGGGTGCCCAAAGCCCCATCCAGCCTGGGCTTGAACACGTCCACACTTAAACAGTTAAATAGTTTTCTGTCTTTGTTGACCCCCACTGCAAGAGCCAGAAGGGTAATATGTGTTGAACTACAAAAAATCACCCATCTTACAGCCTGCTGGGGAGTACTGATTCCACTTTGCTTCAACAGAGAGGGAATCCTGTTCCCTGACAGTGCCAGGGGCAATTTTCTAATCTATCCTCTTCATATGACTAATCAACACATGGACCTTGAGTTATCTTGCCGTGATATTGACACATGGCACCATGTCTTTATATGGACAGAGGGTGCCAGCTTACCTTTACCAAAACACACAGATTTTATTCAAGAGAGGAGTTCTCCTTAAGGACAAAATTACTTAAACAGAGCTAGAAACTGCCTTGGTAACTCTGCTGTATTCAGGATTAATTATTCATATTGAAACAGGCAGAAGCCACCAAAACTGCTTCACAGCCTACTGGAGATGAATGCTATAAACATAAGTTAATGCTCATATTGCTATTGTAAGATGCACAGTGTCTCCACCTGAAAACCAGACAGGAGATACGTTCAGGGAGAGAGCTCAGGTGATTTGAGTAAGGGATGCAGAGATCAGTGTCTCTGAGCAGTGACCAGATCCAAAGCGCTTCTGGATTTAAGGCTGTGTTCTTCTCTCTGGAGTATGTCTCTCTGATTGCTTCTCACCTCTGAGACCTCTCTGGAGGGCTAGGGGATCTGCAAGACATTTTTTCACTAAGGTCTTTCTGGCACAAACACCTTAGATTCTTGCCTCAACCTCTGCTACCTGATTTGAAGTTTTCGTAGTTTATGGAGTGGAACTAAAAAAGGGAAGGTTTGCCTTGGGAGTGGACGTTGCATCTGGCTTGAAACCTTTTTTACCTACAGACACCAGTGTTGCCTAGGGTTTTCATGATCAACCCATGGCACTGGGAAAGGTGATTTGTGTCTGTGGTGGATGAGTCCAGTAATAGCAATTGGTCCCCATCAGTTGTTCTTGAGATGCTTTAGCATCTTTTAAAGAGCGTGCTAGTCTTCATATGCGTGGCAATGGGTGTTAGACCAGAGTCTCCCTTTCTGGTGGTAGTATCAAGCTGGATCAGAGCCCCCTCCACTGCAGTGGCATCCATGCAGTGCAGCAGGCATCAAAAGAATACTGTGCAAAGGAGTGCAGCCGAAGGGAAAGAGGCAGGAGGCAGGAAGGAAAGGAAAAATCAGAGCGCTGGATATAGCAAACAGCGAAAGGAGCATCATTCAATACTGAGAATGTACAGCTGTGGGTCTGTTGCCCATGGCTACCTCGTCGTTATCACACACACTTGACATGAAATCATAGTGTCAGCCCTCCAGGCTTCAACTAGGAGTGTGGTGCTGGCTAGAGCCAAGTGAATTTTCCCCTTGAATTTGAACAGCAAAGTTTCTGGAAAAAAAATGAGCTCTGAGAGAATGAAATCACATTGAATTTTAATCACTATTAATCACCATTAATTTTTGGATAGGAAAAGTTGAAGGGGATGTTCTGGTAATGTCAAAGCAATATTTTTAGTGTATTGCGAATGAGATATTGGGGGTTTTTTGTTTGTTTTTGTGTTTGTTTTTTTTTTTTAATGCCTCCAGCTGGCATTGAAACTTCAGATTTTGAAACAAAAGTTTGTTTTTAGACAAACGGTCAATTCAGAAAGTTTCAGTTTGTGTTCAGCACAGTAAAATCCCCTGCTCTGCTTTTGGTTGTTCATATTCACCAGTGAATCCAAACGATGTTATTTACTCTGTCCTAATGCTGACAGTGTTCTCGGCCTCCTTCAGACAGAATAGCACGCAGCCATGATTTTTACCTCCTTCCCTTCCCTGCCCAGCACCATCCCAGCCACCCATGGTCTGCGGGGACCATCCATGGCTGGCTTCCAAGCCCATGAAATGAGATGACCTGAGCAGATCCATGGAAATAAATGTGTTTACCCATGTTATTAAATTCAAGCACATGGCTGGTTCTTTTCTGTGAGGGCAAATGCCTTTTGTAGGGATTCAAAGCCTAGTAGGAGGGTTACATTTTCCTCCAACTTATCTTTTAAAGGTCTGTTCTCTGGAAGTATCCTTCATTTTTTACGGGACTTCTTTTTTCTCACCTAGTTGAATGACACGGCTTTCAGCAACCTGTATCACCATAATTCACTAATCTAACTGCTTATTATTGAAAAAAAAACTTACTAGCTTTTCTATAAACTCTTCTGTCCATAGTTTTCTTAACATAGTTATATATAGTTGAGAATGACTGAACAGATAAGAGGAAAACTAAGGCTGGAACTTGCGTGGGAGTCAAGTGCTTTGATAGTGGGTAATATTGGAACATGCCAGGTACCCCAGGCAGCATAGCTGGAACCTCGACCACCGTTTGGCTCTTGCTGCTGTAAGCAGACTTGCTACTTGAAGTTCTGCAAACAGCAGAGCCTTTTCTGAAGAGGAAGTCTTGCTTCTGTGCCATTTTTTTTCCTTATAAAAGACAAACGGTTGCTTTTCCAGTGCTGCTAGTGACAGGTAGTGCAGTTCTTCAGAGCAGGCTGGGCATGCTTTCTTTGGTGTCTGGATCAGAGTCTGTGCTGCCCTCCCTGATTTTCTCTTGCTGGGACTGGTTATTTACAGCCTGCAATCTCTCTGACACTCAGGGACCTGTCTTTAAAAATATTCTTGCATCAGAGAGGGTTTTTTCAAACTAATTTCAATACATTACTTATTTCTAATGCTTCGTGGCAACTGTCTGCCCCGCTGACTTCCCACATGGGCACTCAGTTGACTGGGCTGGCTTGGGATGTAAGGTCCTCATCCTGAAAGCACATGTGGGCTTTTTTTGAGGGGCTTGGTGACCCTGCTTGCAGTGTTTACAGCTGTTAAGCTGTGAAAGTTGTCTTTTGGCATCAGACTGGATTTAATCCTTTTTAGTCTATGGATTAGAAGAGGACCCTTCAAGATGAGAGAAAAGAGCTGCTTTCCTTTTATTTCCACTTTCAGTTACAGCTTTTAAGTACTCTCAACATTGTAGCTTTCAGCCCTGATATTTCCTCTGTAGGAGTTGTAATGAGTAGAGCGAAGGGAGACAGGCAGGCTACAACCTCTGTGGTAGGTCCTGGATTTGTTTATATTTGCAAATGTTTGGCACATTGTGAAGATAAATCCCTAAAATAATCACAGCATTTCTAGCTCTGTGGGTTTTAAATACTGACATATAACATAAATGAAGAAAATAAACAGTAGTGTCTCCATATGTCTTACTATCATTTCCTCATACTATTCAACAATTCTTAAGAATCGTGTCTGTAGTCAAATAACCACAGAAAAGAGGACCTGGAGTATCACAACTCTGCAGGGCTTGTACATGCAGCTACAGCAAGTATTTTCCACATTTCATCCTCAGCCAGGAAGTCCGTAAACGAGTTTCTTTTCTTGTCTCTTTCAAATGATAGCAAAGGGTCTGTCATGTTTGACTCCATGAGCTGGAGATCCAAAAAGGACCTTAAATAACACTGGATTTACAGCACAAGTTGTAGCAGCAAAAATGTGAATGACTTCTCTCGTGTTAAGGGCTGTTTTCTTCCCAGGCTGGTGTAAATGTAAACTATGTATCTTGGTTAACTCTCCCAATTTACTAACCCCCTGATGACCTCCAGCTTCTGTAGCAAAAAATCCAGACTGAAATAGCAGCAGTGGAGAATTTCCAGATGTCAGTTCTGTTCTCAGTGTGCAGCCACACATGGTATTTAAACAGTTTCATCACTTTACCCCACCTCCTTGGTAACTTATCCGTACTCAATAATACAAAACAGCCTAAGCTGGTCAGCAGAAGAAAGGATTTATTCTGTCTCACCACCAAGTTGTCTATGAACCCCTATTTCTCCAGCAATAAAGATGCTTCTGTAATTTAGTGCAGTGTGTTAAGAAGAAACCTCCTACCATGTAACAAAAATTGAGTAGCACAACAATCTGTTTAAAAAATTGTCATGGTTATCTCATTTGCTTTAAACTGAACCATATATGTACCACACTCCAGTGAGATACAATGATCAAGACTTCCCATTGGTATTAAGTAGTACCCTTCCTTTTAAGCCATTAGAATAAATCACAGTGCAAGCCTGTCTAAAGAGCACTAGTCATTTTAGCATCGGGCTATGGTCAAGCAAATAGAGATCCTCTTTCTTAGCAGGGCTAATTAGCTTAACTAACTTTCCCCTGCCCGTAAAAGCTACCATATTGCTGCTGCCAATGCTGGAGCAGACTCATCTACAGCCAGAGGGAATCTGTAGCCAGTGATGCATTGCGCACTGTGGAAATACTCAAAAAGGAAGCTGAACTGGTTTGTCGTGTATGAGAAAGTGACCCAGTTTTGTATCCTCCACCTGTTCTTCTTCCTGTGTTCTCTCACCTACAAGCAACCAAACGTGCTAATGCTACTCCTTTTTTCCTAAATCACAGCAAACTCATCTTTCCCAGAAAATGCCTGACTGCTGTGAATGGCCAGTTCTGATTGCAATATACCCTATTTTTTTCTATTTTGGCAGTGGCGTTATAAACAGAACTTCTCCAAAAACTGTAAGAGTAAGAAAACATTTTGTGATGCTGTGTACCCAGAGTATGCTCCACATTTCAGGTGGGAGATGAGGAGAAATTTCTTCTCGGCAAGGGTGGTCGGGCATTGGAACGGGTTGCCCAGGGAGGTGGTGGAGTCACCGTCCCTGCAGGTGTTTAAGGAAAGGTTAGACGCTGTACTGAAGGACATGGTTTAGTGGTTAATAGGTGGTGGGTAGACGGTTGGACTGGATGATCCTTGAGGTCTCTTCCAACCTTAATGATTCTATTCTACTCTATTCTATTCTTGAACCTTTGTGATGGACACTAACAGATGCATCACCACAGCCCCACAAGGCAGGGTAGTGCTAATCATCCTAAATTACAGACATAAAACTGAGATGAAAAGACTTGGACCCACGGAGGTATTTAGTTACCTACACTCCCCATTTAAATCAAGGGGATAACGTTGTCTCCACATACCTTTGCAGATCTGAAGATGAGGGACTTTTTGTGAGGTCATGCTGAAACACGCAGAGCAGCAGCAATTGGAAATGTTTCCCAGGACCTGGACGAGCATCTCTATAGTGCTCAGTGAGTCCAGAGAGCTTTACTTACACTGGGAGGAACTGCTGCGTATAAAAGGCAAGAGCTGATTCCCTTCTTTCTGATGCAACTGAGTCCCTAGGTTTGCAGGCCAGTGTCTGTGCAGCAGCACAACTCCTCCTTGCCCCTGATTTGGAGTGACCCAATGTTTCTCGCTGCCAGCTGATTATTCCCTCTGGATTATATGCTGGGAAGTTCCCTTGTCCAAGTCTGACACAACAAACTCTACTCCTATGCAAATATCTACTTCCTTGTTTCATCTGAGAAGGTGGTCACTGCCAGCTAGACACTTGTGACAAAGAAGCAGGCAGGTTTTTTATCGTGAATAAAAATGTAAATCTGGATGGCATTTTGCACAATTGTGCCGTATTCTGGGGTTTTGTAAAATCATTTAGGGACCAGCCTGTGTTTTCTCCATGGGCAGTTACAAAGGATTCTTACGTGACTGTGCACAGTGCAATGGACATCTGATCAGACCTTTTGCAGGAGATGGGAAATGCAAATGGAGGTCTTGGGACAGCAAAAATCATTACTAATTTCTCGTCCTTTTTTTGTTATTCATGCCTACTGTTATCATACTTAGAGGTTTTTTTTCTATAACCTCAAAAATATTGTAATGTGAAGCACAAAGTGTTGCTGGATTGGTATGAGTTCTAAAGGATCAAGGTCAGGTTGTGAGGGTCCTGTGGGAAAGCAAGGGGCTGTCTGAAAATCAGGTATTTAACTTCTAACCCTAGACAAACTACTGAAACACCTTGAGTGTTGAACTTTCAGAGGAAGTGCCTATCTTCCTTCTTCTACTAGAAGGATATAGAGCTATTAAAATAAAAGAAAAAGAAGGAAAATCTGAGGGGGCTGGCCTCCTACATCCTGAATATGCCCTTAACTCTGTTAAGTCATTGACCTCCAGGGAACTCCTTCAGAAGAGTTTCAGGGGAGTGCCACGCTATCGCACCAGCTGCTAACCATTTTCTTTCTTCCTCCATGCTATGAGGGTGGGGAAAAAAATAACATCAAAATTTCACTTTTCCCCCTAGAGATTTAGAAAGGGGAAATGCATGGAAATTGTTTCTGAAACTTTAGAAACAACAGCAACATCAAAACTGTCTAACCTGGTATTGGTGCTTGCTTGGATTACTCAGTTCTGTGCAGTGAAGGAATTTTCAGCTAAAAACCTCCTCACGGCTATACAATTAAATGAGGTGAAATGAAAATAAGAGTATGTCATCGGCCACAGTGTGCACCAAAAAATGGAATATGTACCTGATGTGTCCAAGTGTCCAAGCACTATATTAATCGCACATGATGATGCCCTTATTATTTCATGGTTGTCACACAGACACTCCTGCTAGCTCAAGGGCATGATCCTTCCTTTTTGCCATATTAACACAGCTGAGTTAGGAAGGTCTTTGCAAAACCAAAGAAATGTAAATAATTACGATCACTTCTCTCAGCTGAATCGATTCTAGTCCTTCAGTGACAGAAATGTACCTGTTCTCCAGTCATTCACAGTCTTCTAGGACTGACAAAATGGACTTTCTGTCACTCAAACATAAGTAGGAAGAAACCCCACCTACTGCAAAACTTTCAGGACTCAATTATAGAGCAGCAAAGCAGGACACATGGCCATTTTTCCTTCGGTGATGCTAAAACATACCATATTGTGAAGGCTTAGGTACATACGTGTGTGTACATACATTTATCTGTGTGGCTAACAGGTGAAAGGAGCAGAGGGAGTGTACTTCTGTAACAGTGGGCAAACTTTCCTAAGTGGCTGAGTTTAAGCTGAATTTTTAAATTCCTGAGACTTATAATGCCTGTCTGTGTAACTCATCCTATAACTGTCCTAAGCTCAGGTAAATATAACATCTTGGGCAAAAACTAGATGAGGGATTTTTCTGTTTTTTTCCCTAAAAGTCAGACTATGGCAAGATTCTTCCAGTCCTAAAATACAGTGGACACTGTCTGCGATAAGCCCTGGAAGAAAACCGCATACTGTTTATTTTGGCAGTCCTTAAATTCTTTAGTGATTATTTCTGGGGAATTACATATGCCATATAGAACACTTTCCTCAGTTAGGAAATAAATTGATGTGGGACATACTCCCTTGCTGACCAAAACCAATCCTTTGTCTTCTGCAGATATGAAAAGATGCCATGTGATCCTAGAGCAACGGGGTCTGCAATATGGCAAAGTATCAAGTGAGAGGAAAAGGAAAGAAAAGTGAGGCAGTAGCAGGTACAGTAAGTTAATATGTGTTGAAGCATATAATAAAAATAACAGAGTAGCAGGGGATAGCGGTGGAGGAAAGGAAAAAAAAATCAACCGTGGAGTTAGTACTTTAATTCTTTTAGTGAGAGATGCGTCTTCAGTGCAGTATGTCCTTGAGATCACAGAGCGTTTTGAAGAGTGGTAGTTAGAGAGAAACACAGTAAAAGACACAGAAGTAGGCGCAGTGAAAAGGCAGATTTATTTACTAGTAATACTGTACAGAGAAAAAAAAAAGAGAGAAGCCACAGTTACAGCATGGCTGTTGCTGGCAGTGTTCTTGGTTTTTTTTTTATTTTATTTTTGTTTTGTACTCATTTTTTTACTCTGAAGAAGAAAACATAACAGTCAAAAAAGTACACTTCAGGTTACAAAGTACAGCAGCTATCCCCAGCAATTCTAATCCAGTGTTAGCACAGCAGTTTTTCCCCAACAAAATGGGATTTTATTTACATTAGCTCACAAAGAAAGTGGGAGACGAAAGCTTAAAAAAAATCTCAACCACAACCCACATTCACCATAAAAGCTGCATTTTACACAACATTTTCTTGAACCCCTATGAAGAGTCATTCATCTATGGAGTGAACGTAGTGGGGAGGGGCAGGAAACCTTCAGAAATGTGTTCTTTGCCTTTGTCCCGACCTGCTCTTGCTTGGCTACCTTTGCTGCACTCAGATTCAGTGGCCACTGGAAAAGCAAAAAGCTTTCAGGTGAATTTACCTCCTGTACCTGCCTCTAAGCAGTGCCTCCGTCCATACTTGCAAGATAACACGGACATAATTTGAGCCCGTCATCATTAAAGCACCTGAATTATAGATACCGGCCGATTATGCTCAGGGCGATCCCTAACCAGCACAGTGCTGAAGCATTTGTAGCACTTCAAGCAAGTGCTTGAGATCAGTGGAGCTGAAGTGCCATGTTCAATCGGGACTCTGTACGGTTGCACAAAACTTTCTTTATGTTTGAGTTTGCCTCTTTCTGACCAGCACATTAACTTGGAGAGATACCAGTAGCTTCTTGGCAGCTCAATTTGCTGAGAATGCCTTTGCATGCTGGATCAGTCTGTGGGAAAGTCCACATGTTCTCCTGGCTACCTTGCCCCGCCAGTAGCAACCTGACAATTGTCAGTAGCTTGCTTTCTGCTCCTGTAGCGGCTTCTGGATGCTGGTGTTTTGTGCACTTGGGCATAGCTAGCTCATACTGGCTTGGGGGGCTTAGTGTGTTCCCACAGGAACGGGAAGAGAAACAGCAGATTTACCTAAACAGTACGATTTTAGTGGAACCCACTGTTTGGGCATCCCATGGGATTCCAGGTGAACAGATAGAGTGCTTCTCTGTGATCAGATCTGCCCTAGGAACCCAGGAGGATGCAGGAAGATGTCCAAATGCTGAAGACAGGTTACTGTCATTTCGTTTCACTTGAGCCTCATGCCAACAGGCCTGAGGTGAGGTTTTTAACTCCAGTCTCTCTTTTCTTCCCCCCGTCTTTGCTCATAGGAGACCACAAAAAGGGAAGTGGGGGGCAGGGGAGGATGGGAAGGGGGAGCCGAGCAATGGTGTCTAGTATCAGGACGAGAGGAAGTACAGAGACAGGGGACAGGCAGGGTCCAGAGCAGAGGTGTGCAGAGGGAAAATTTTGGCAGAAAATCTTACACTGCCTCTTTTATTTTGTGTTTTTGTGCGGCTATAAAATTCACCCCCACCCTCTTCAGGCACTGAGAGTTTTGAGAGTTCCCAGCGGGGGGGTGTTTTTCTGCTTTCGAACACAGTCAGCAGGGAGACCATGCTCTAAACCCATTTCTGCAGAAAAGTGCACCAGTTTCACAACACCATTTAAAAATCTATCTAATTAAAGGAATGAGAAGACACAGCTAAGCAGTGTAAGCCTTGCTTGTAGCATATTGTTTAAAGACCAGACCCTCTAAGCACTTGTCCATGTGCTTAAATTTCACTTATCTGCGTCGTCCCATTAAACTAAAAAGGGCTGCTTGGGTGCCTAATTTTGTGCTCACGGGCAAGTCTTTAGGTCTTAGAGACCTGCTAAATAGATACGCAAGTTCTAAATTCATGTATGAATCACGAACATACCAAGTTAAAAAGGTAAAAATATACCGAAGCTGGTGGACTTGAGGTACTTAGCTAATTGCAACAAATTAAGCGGGTTTTTTGTTTGTTTGTTTGTTTGTTTGTTTTTTTCAATTTCTAATAGATTAATTCTTAAAACAACACCCTAAATCCTGGGTTGAGAAGAATTTGGGAAACAATTGCAAAAAAGCTTTCCAGTACAGTAAGAGCAAAACCCCTCAAAATAGGAAAAGCTTTTGCAAACTGGAGGAAGGGGCTCAGAATTCTCCACAAGTTTACCCTTAAAAGTGGCTTATTCTTAATTCACTGAACAGCCTAAAGGAGAACCACCACAGGAAAAAAGCTGTTGATTTTGCAAGACTCTTCGAACCCATGAGGAAAAAGGCTCAGTTTTATAATGCTTTGATTTTTAAATACAAGTGGGACATTTTTAAGAACTTCATGCACCCTTGTCACTATTTACAAGCTAAGTTATTATTATAAGTTTATATTACAAGTTGGATTTATATTTTCTTTGTGCTAGATGACAATCCATTTATACTCAACTTCATAAATTCAGTTATTTATACAAGTTACTCTTTTACATACAAAAATTACAGTCCACATTTTTGTTGGATATTGTCATAGCCTGCAACCTCTGATTAAGCTCAGAACTAAAGTTTGCTCTTGCTGCCCAGAAGGCTCATGAAACGTAATCTGAGCAAATCCTAAACTTTCTAACAGACAGAGAAAGCTGGTTGAAACTGAGTGAGTTTAGAAAAAATAAAAACGTCATGTCTCAGCCTGCGGGAAAATACTTTGCCTAAATGTTTTTGTTCTACTCTTTCCAGTGGCACCACCTCTTGCATTTTGAAATCTCATGTTGGATAAACTACGACAAAGTGAAAAAACCTATAGTTCTCCTATTCAGCCATGCCTCTCTACTGAAAGTAGATAGCTACTGCCTACCATGTTTGTTTTCTAGATAAACAAGTTTGTCTAGCTATAGAAAGCATATGTCCATCCTTTTCTGTGAAACAAATTAATGTATTTAGCTGTGTTCGTAGCAGGTATATTGAATTCTACTCTTCTAACTTTACTCTTTAAAAAGTGTTGTGATGCTGCTTCCTGGAGAAAATTGTGATTAGGTCTACAAAAGTTCCCAAGAAGCTAGGCATTGTCATAAACATATGAAAAAGTTCAAAGACTCAATGTCGTGGGTAGGATGATATTCAGAAACTCAATCCCCATTTAGGGTTTGTCTCTCATTACAAAAATATTTATTCCTTAAAAAAATACACAAATGTAATATACTACGTTTTCTATTATATCCCCACTTACTTTCCAAGTATGCCATTTGGATGTTGGACTAAATCGAAAGGTAGAACACCTTTTATTTCTCTAGCAACTCTTCATGCTATCTTTCTGCTCTGACTAATTTGTTGTATCTCTAGAATTTTAATCAGTAGTGAACTTAGGTAGAATGGCAGGGAACTACTACGTTAGCTGTCAGGGAAGTCCCACTTAGTATTTGCTCATGAATGCCACTGCCGTGGTAGCAATGTGGCACGGGACCTGATCCAACCAGATGCTAAGCACCGTTTTGTTTTGTGTTTTTCTCAGCAGAAGTAGCAATGCTCAGAGTTA
Organism: Psophia crepitans; assembly: GCA_013399095.1. Classification (NCBI taxonomy): domain Eukaryota; kingdom Metazoa; phylum Chordata; class Aves; order Gruiformes; family Psophiidae; genus Psophia; species Psophia crepitans. The sequence continues at coordinate 348,736 of VWZZ01007537.1, forward strand.
GCCTCTAGGATTACACCACCCTGGGCAAACCCAGCAGTGCATAAAATTGGTACAGGTACACAAACAACACCCAAACTACACCCTGTGTAAATCATTCATGCCCTGATCTTGCAGCCACCTACACACATTCCTCCTGTGAGTAGTCCTGTTGACTGAAATAGGTCTACACACAGCAGAATTAGGCGTACACATTTTTGTTCGTAGGGCTGAGGTCTTCTATTGCACCAGTAGAGGTACGCTTCATGGAGAAGGGCTTGTGCACACTTCTCTTGCTGGGGATTGAAAGATAATGTTGTGTTTATACAGCTTTGGAATACAGCCTGCACTTTTTGGAAAAGAAACAGGGAAAAGAAAGATACAAAAAGAAAAAGGAAACCCAAGAGTGCTAAGGCAAACTGTCAAATGGCACATCATATCTACTTTGTCATTCATTTAGATAACATCACAAAGGCAGACCAGAGGAGTTCTGTAAACATATACCATACAGTACATCAGCCACAGAAAATTAAAAAAAGAAAACAACCCTGTAATTCTTTTCTTTCTGTATTGATACTCTTGTAATTTAAAGAGATTGCCTAGCCACTAATCATAACGCTGTGGTTTTTGATTTATATTTTTCTTTTGGTAAAAAAAAAAAGAAAGAATGGAAGTAAAATGCAGTGGTTTGCGAAAGAAACAGTCCCTGAATGCAAACGAGGGACGACATGGAAAGTGGATTTATCGAAACTTAGAAAATACAAAATATAAAAAAGTTTCATAGGTTACTTTCTTCCAGTCTAGGAAAAGATACACTGAAAAGAGGTTTTTTTTTTGTTTTTCTTAGAAAAGTTAAGGCGAGCAGTTTGTTGTGGCAAAATGCTATCACTGAACCGGTTTCTGACTCTACTTTTTTGTATCCCCTCATGCTGAAACTGAAAATGTATGTGTGATGGCATGAGTTAAACAGACAGGGATTTGGCTTAAAACAATACAAAAAAACCTCTCCCATAATGATCCTTACAAAAATCTCTCTTTGCCTGACCGTAGAGCGGACCTCTTCCTTCACGCCTGATTGTGCATGAATTTTCACAGGCAGCTTCCTATCTGAGGGCGAGGGGAAAACCGACCCCTTTGAAGCCCAAAGCAGCCCTAGGAAAACGGTTTACATTCATCAGCCTAGGCTAGCGATTCGAACTCCCGTCTTACTCGGCTGCAGGCTAATGGCTAGAAGGGACACACCGATGCCCAGGCACGGCTGCTGCCCTTGTGGAGGAGGATGATTGCAGTTAATGCGTGTCAGCCGACGTAGCTAAGACTCTCCGAGTTCAGACCGATTTGCTCCCGTTTCACGCTTTTCCTGACCTCAGACATGGAAGTGCCTTTGACCCGTAAAGACAAACCCTATGCAGACAAACCCTCAGCTTTTCTGGATCTTTTGGGGCCCATTAACCATGGAGTTCATATGAACACATAAAAAACACTGGCCTTCCTAGGCACTCAATGTTAGCTACAAATACTGAGCAGTAAGTATTTGGCAGGTTTAAGGTTTAAGGCTTGTGCTCTGCTTCTAACCACTAAAGGGCCACTTCTGGACTCTTGTGTGCCAACACCTCCTGCCACGTTGTGCCTCAGATGGTGCAGTGGTCTCAGATGTGTTCTGGTCCCAGTCTCAGCAAGCATCTCCCAAAGCTGGCCGCTGAGGGAGTCATCCCCAAAATGCTGAGTCTGTGCTGAACCAGAAGGTCATCTGACAGGGGAGCACGTGGCTGAAGAGATGCGTGGACAGAGCGGGTTAGGGTAAAGACGACACCCCAAATTTCCCGAACAGAGGGCTTTGGGAAAAAATATCCTTGGGGAGAGGAGCCACAAGGGAATAAAGATTGGGCTGACAAGATGCCGAGAGGCCAGGGTGGCCATGGAGGCGGCATTACACCCGGAGAGGGGAGGGTGTTTAGCAATGAGATGACCAGCCAGGCCAGGAGGAGATGACTGGAAGATTTTTTTTTGAGCATTACTGGTGAGGTGAACAGGCCCCAGAGTGAGAGAACTATTGCAAAGCATGCTCAGCTCCTGCAGCACTCACAGGGAAGGGGTGATACGGAAGGGTCTTCACCCCATGCGTTGCAGTGCTTTGGAGTCCTAAACGTGCCTGGGGACAGCCTCACCAGGTCACCTGGGGTTGAAAACTCAGGGTCTTATTTTAAGAAATGTTGACATTTGTAAATGCTTAGCATTTCTGGGGAAAAAAAAAAATAAAAAAATCACACAACCCAAACAAAAAAAACACCAAAACACAGGTTGCTAGTTTCCAACAAACAGCCACCAGACCTATTGTCACAACGCGGGGCTCTGTGGCTGTTCCCCACTTTGATAAAACTTAACCACCTAAGCCTGAGTAAAAGGATGATGTGCCAAACTTCTGTGGGTGAATTTGGTCCTTCTCCCACCCAAAAGCCCCCAGGGGAGGCGGAGGGAGCTTGTGGAAATCTGTTAAATCCAGCCACTGCAGAAGATATGGAGGTGTCATATGGATGTGACTGTCTTTTCCTATTCTCCGCTTGCTTTTTCTTCTCTGTCACCTGACCAGTGGCGAGAAGTTACGTTGACCAACTCCATACTGACGGCTGAGTGACCTAACGCAAGAACTACCTTTTGCATTTTTTTGTGTGTGTGTTTGTTTTCAGTGTGCCTTATATTACCACCACTGTGAACAAGTGTCTTTTTTCCTGGCACAGAAAGAAAAGAGTACAGAGCAAGAACTATGTTTAATTGGATGCTCTGAACTAACAATTAATGCAGTAAAAGCACCATCCAAGAAAGAACAGAAATATCACAGGAACCACCTCAGACTGAAAAGAGGCTTTTTGTTGATTTCTTTCTTTCTTTTTTCTTTTTTTTTTTTTTTTACTTTTTCATTTGGTTTTTCAGTTGCTGTTATTGATTTTTAAAGCCTGATAATTTCAAAGACACTTCAAAATAATCTTCAGTACTTTTTAACACTATCAGAAAATACAAATTCTGATTTTGATCTCGCTTCTCTAGTTATAAATCCAGACTAACTCCACTAGAGTGAGTGAAGCTACACTTAGGCAAAACCGGTGTGAGACAAGAATCAGGCTCATGATATCTCTGCATGAAAAAGCTGGCTGCTTTTTCATTATAGTTAGAAGAATCAAAGGACCAAGACACAAAGAAATATCTACTGATTTTGGATGCCTTTGCCTTTTTACATCCTCACCTTGAGTTGTTTCTAGCAGGCCTGATTTTCAGAGGGCAAGTGAAGAAAAATTTACTGGAAATCAGGCCTCCTTGAAGTGTCCCACACCGGAAAATGAAGCATCCAAAACCACCAGCAGTTTTTGAAAATGTGTGGCTGTAGGATCTTCTCCCAAAACAGCTGCTCTGACAAACCTCCAGTGGGCCTCCACAGGAGTTTTACCTGGGTAAGCAGCGCAGGATCGGGCCATCACCTTTTGTTATGCAGGTGCACTGGAGGTACACTTTATGAGAAATCTCACTTCCCTAAGAATTACAAAATAAAGCTCTGTCCCTGCCCCCATTCCCAGCACTGAGAATTTCGTCACTGAATCCAGTGGGAGCAGGGTCAGACTGTGAGAGAAGTTCATTTATATTCTGAGGAAATAGAAAGCAGTATCTCTCATCTACTGGAGTTCAGCAGGAAAACTTCATGTATAAACATTGGCAGAGTTACTGAAAGGCAAGTAATTAGATCAGTGACTCTATTTCTGTTGGTGTGACAGCTGCATCTTTTTCATGTCAAGTTAATTTCAACTGTAATTTGGGGAGATGAAGTACACATACAATACTGTAATCTGGAAGATTTATGTAAGGCAAAATCATCATTCATACATCTTCTAGAAAGAATAATTAAGGTCCACTTTTGGTATCACCAATAAGCAGAAATGGCTGATGGGTTTTTCTGACACTGCAAACTAAACTGGAAAGCTGCTATAAAACAAAACTATGCAAACTTTTCGGGAAAGACTTGTCCGAGTTTTAGCAAATTAAAACAGTAAAATGATCTAAGCCTTCCACCAAGAAATAAAATATTAGATATATAAAATAATGTTTAAATGCCATTTTTCTTAAAAAAGAGAAGCAATATTTTTTTAAGGCTCTCGTATCTGGCTGCTGTGAAACTCAGACTCCCACAGAATCCCAGGAATCTGATCAAGCCTGCCAGATATCCAAAGAAAAACGTAAAAAGTGTTTTAATTATATATATATATAATATATATATAAAAATCAAATAAATATGAAAACATTTGTTCCATTTCCCATTTATCTCTCACTCTGCAATATTAAGGAAAAAAGAAAAAAAAAAAAAGAAGCAAAAAAACCCCCCAACTGCTCCCCAAACCCCAAATAGTACATCTGATGGGAAAATAACCATGCGTTCCTCTTCCTGAAGAACTAGAAAGCAAAGCAAACCCAACTGCAAGGCAATGGAGGCATTCACTTCCAGTTCACAGTATTGCAGTTAGAAGTACAGTGAGGTCTAGGTAAGTGATGGAGCAGGAGCTGCCTGGAGCGGGGAAGGAGGAGGTGTTCACATGACAATACAGCACTGACAGCGCTTTTTCTTTTGTGTACCTGGGGCAGCTTCCAAGGGCAGGCTCTCTTCCTTTCCCTCGGGAGAGGAGGGCTCTGTCGTATCCGACAGCGGCCTGCCAGAGACCAGCTCAGCAGCATTCCCATCCATGGTGGAGACGTCCGTCACTGTCTTCTCCCGCAGCGACTTCTCGTCGTCTTCATCAATCAGGACCAGCTCTGCCTTGATGGTCTCATCATAGCCCAGCACTTTCTTCGTCTCCTCTTCGTCGTCGATGTTCTGGTAGCCCATAAATATCATTGTCACCGGCTGATCTGCGCTGGCCTCCAGGACTTCGCCACCGCAGGGTTTGTCTTGGGGCTGAGGGTTTGCAGCATGCCCTTTGCTGGGTTTGTGTACCATTTCCAGCTTTGCCTCCTTGAAGAGCATTTGCTCCTTCATATGGCTAAGGTTTCCATCGGCTACCGCATTTCTGTCTGACACAGTCATTGTTTCATACCCTCCTTTTACACTTGATTGTCCAGCTTTTTGCATAAGTTCATCTACGTCCTTTGAGCTTAATTTATGTACTCCATTTTCTACCACTGTGCCACCAGAGTGAACCTCATAGACTACCTTGGTACCATCATCATAGACTTTGAATCCTCTTTGATGGGCCTCATCTGGGCCAATAGGTGAAGCAGAGACAATCTTGGTCTCTCCTGTCTGTTTGTCTTTCTCCACATTAATTTCCATGGTGCACAAAGCTTGAATGAAAACAAGAGAGGAAGTGCATGTTACAACAAAAAAAGCCAGTGAATGGTTAATTGCCAAACAGACAAAGAAAACTACGGTGCCCCTTTTCCTACCTCCTGCTTCTAAAGGGCCAAGTGTTCTACGTTAGAGGTGGAACGCAATGCTGTGGAGAGAGATAGTTGTTACACTACAGCTTTTTGTGCAGCTGGAGGCCAGGCATACCTGCGGCAAACAGGACCTAGTCTTCCAGCTCACGCCGTGCGGAGCTGTCTCTGATCTATTAGGAGCGCCAAGAGCACTTGGGTTAGGTGTAATTTAAACAAAGGGAGGTGACAGCATGCAAGTTTCCCTCAATCTTTCCATTCTGAACTTGCCTCGAAATTCAGAGAGAAACTCATCTCCAGGAACCTCTCTACTCTCTTTTCTTTCTCTGCCATCAAACTGCCAGTTAGCTGGTAACAAGTTTTGTTTGCTGCAGGTAACACCCAGACTATTTTAATGTCAATCCTTGTTCTTGCTTAACTCTTCCATCCGTAGCATTCAAAACATTTTAGGGAGGTGAAGAAAAATTGTTTACCCCTGTTCTACAGGTGGGAAAACAAAATCACACAGGAACGGGATAATTTCTCCTGCAGATGCATGGCAGGGCAGGTGTCTCAGCTTCCACACCAAGGCATCGACAGTGACCTCTGCTTGCAGGTTAAGACAATGTACAAAATGGCCAAGAAGTGCTTCCTTGTTTATTTGAATTAGGCCTTAAGACCCATTGCCGAAGTTGAAGAAAAAAGTAATAATGAACTGATTTTCAAAGTGTCATGAAACAGTAGGTAAAAACATGCGTGTGAGGAATGCTGCTTTAGATAGCAAAGAAGCTTTTCTAGCAGGTAAGAAGGACGCAGTAATAAGATGAAAATTGCAGAGACCACACAGGAGGAACAGACAGGCAGTCTACACCGCTCTAATGCCCGTTTTGAGATATGATGGCATCTCACTAAACAGCTTTCCAAAGAAAAATGAGCAAAGATCTCACAGATTTTCCAGAAGTTCTTACCTGTTTAAGCATTCCCTGTATGCACATGAAGACATTTTGGCTCATGGACAGACATCCACAGACACTTAATTACAAATTACCACAGACAGTGACAAGTGTTTGTGAAACTTACGGTGGCCATTTGAACCTCAATGGTGTAATCGTGATTTGTCTTACCTGAGGGCACCACAAACTGATGTGTTGGCTTTTTTTCCTGGCTTACTTTCAAATGAGTACAGAATATCCTTGCCCCAAGAACCAGTGTAGCTTCGTATTTAAAATGTAGCTTGTATTTAAAAAATCATGAATATAAAAAATTACTCTTGCTTTAATATATTCCCTCAGACTTACTTACATACAGTAGATTTTTTTCTGTATCCTCAAAGCAAAATATTTAATCAGCAATAGGATATCATGATGTGCATCATGATCTCCCCAATAGCTCTAGACAGAAATTTCATGTACTGCTGAGTGAGTGCATGTTGGCCCCTGCGAGGAGGTCTCCTATGGCTCCTGGAGGTGCAGTCTGGTAGGCAGCCCAGTCAGATGGGGGTCTGGCCATCTGCGTGCTCTGCGTGTCTGTTTCAGACCTCATCGGCCCTGGCAGGGCTGGTTAGGTCAACTGCAATGCTGCACAAATGCCCTCATGGAGCTGGAGGACGGAGATGCTGATGGATGAAGGAACATTGCTACCTCTGAGAGCAAAGTGTTGCTGAAGGCTGGACTGGGCTGCAGAAGCAGGGATCTCATATTGGCCATTGCAAGCTAGGGGAATATCCTCAAGGTCTGTGTTTTACCACTGCTTTAGGAGGTTTATGGACTGGTTGCATCCATATCTGTCATGAGCCTGAGCACACAAAGTTATCCCCATCCCTGTGCTGGAGCTTTCATGGCTGGCCATCCCACTGCAGCCCCAGCAGCCAGGAGGAGGCTGTGGGGGTGAGAGCTGGGCTCTGCTCTGAGTTGTGCAAAAGGAGACTGAGGGACAGTCGGCATGTACTGTAATGGGAGATTTATGCTGGAAATAAGGAAAAACACTGTCACTCCATGGCCAGAAGCAGTTAAGCCCTCGAGTAGGTTGCTTTGAGAAGCTGCACCATGGTGCAACTGAGAGAGCAGCTGGAACAGACGACTTGCTTGGGACTGTTCCAGCCCATGAGCTAGTGGGCAAGTGTCCTTCAAGTCTCATGCAAGTACCTCTGCAAGCCTTGAAGTCTTTAATCCAACTTATGAGGGGTAATGAAACAAAAAGACAGAGGTGCCACCATTAACTCTCTGGAATTTGCTCCTCTTTAGGTGCAGTTTCTTGCGTGGGGGCGAGGGAGAGGGGTAAAGGAAGAGGAATTTCATTTACTGGCTTGGCCCCGGGGCCTCTGAACATCACCTGACCTCACCAGGGCTCCTCAGGCAGATGCTGTTCAGCGACTGCGAACATGACAGAGGCAAAAGTAAGGGTTGGTTAGCCTATGGTGCAGATGCTAAAACTGTCACACTGGCAGGTTTTGGAGCGGCAGCCAGCTGAACTGAAGCAAAGCTGAACTATGAGGGAGTCACAGCACATTCAGAAAATCATCTCTGATGTACAGAAATTCCTGGTTTGAACTTAGCACCACAGCCTTCCGGAAAGGGCACTGCTGGCCCACCGACTGGCCACCTGCTATCTTCTTGGTGAGAAGCAGTATCCTTAGCTCCCCTGGAGCTCCTGTGCTTCTCCTCTTCTTTGAAATATAAAAATATTATCTGGGGCATGACTTTTCAGTAAGACTGCTGATTTTCCTGTGAAATATTTGAGTGCTATGTTATGGCTTGTATTTTTAGTGCAGAAGAGGGTGCAGTCTGCCAGACCCTCCCTGGTTTGATGAACAAATTTTATTCAGTGGTGTGTATTAAAAGAAGGCTTGTATCATGGGCCTGAATTCAGAAGTAGATAGGGAAAATCTGATAGATAAATCACATGGACCTGGCCATATTTAAAAAGAATTGCAAAATGTGTCTGTTTTTCTGTGGCAGGGAGTACAGGTAAGTATGTCCTACTTATTAGGAAGACTTCGGGCAACAAGTTCTAGCACTGCTTGGAAGATTCTGTCCTCCTGGCTGATCCATTAACAGGTGTGGTCCTTGCATATTTTATGTTTGGCTTATTTGCTTAAGCATTTGCCACCATCAACATTTTATTTTCATTTCTTCTACTGTGATTTCAGCAGCAGTGTTCTTAAAATTTTGGGATAAAACGCTGTTTATGACCTGCCCCAGGGATGACATTTCACGTACTAGTGCAAATAAATAAATGCGAGCTTCTTAGAAAGTTGTTCACTAGTGAAATGCATTGCCACAGGAGAAGCGAATAACAGAACCTGGCTTATCTACCTGTATGAATAATGTTCATTCTCTGCAGGAAAAACTGGCAGCCCAGATTGTCAAAAGTAGCTGAAAATTGAACTAATGTTGATTTCTAAAATGTCTTTCTTTAACCAGAGCTTATTTACTGCAAAATGTGCTCTATTAATACAGTGCAAAACTCTCTGACAATAGAGTTCAAGCTGAAAGCAGTAGTTGAAGGTGACAGCCTGTATTCACAAGTACAAGTTTTCTGAACGAGCTTTAATTACAGCGTAACATGATGCAGTGCTCATGACAAGAAGATCCCAATGTGCCGATGAAAGTATCTGGCTTCTGCCTGTTACGTGGATTCAGAGGCTGTTCTTTAAGAAAAAAATCTCAGTAGACTTTGAGCTTTGTTTAAGATGAGATTCTTACAGTCTACCTTTGAGAACACAGACTGGTGCCTTTGCTTTAAGCTATTGCACACACTTAATACTCTTATAAGGGCGACATGAACAATGCTTCTGGGTCGCTTGAAGAATGACAGAAATTATTGGTTTCTTGGTGTTGACAAAATGGCACAAAACACACAGGGAAAAGCTTGCTTTTAAGACAGATCAGGATAAGCGCTGGTGGAAGGGCAGATTTTGGAATGGCTTGCAACAGGACCTCTGAACAAAAACGACATAACCTGTAGCTGTGTACAGTGTCTTAGCTGCAGGCATCGCTTTGCTATGCTTATTAACCGATTCATCAAGTAAACCATCTTTCATTCCCACTTAACAATCACATTGTTACGTTTATGACAGATACTCAATCTGAAAAATAAGTGTTAGAAAATTCTCTGTATGACTCCAAGCACAAAACATGACACAATTCTCCCCACCTTTTCCCCAAGAAGAAAGAATGATATACAAATAAGTATAACATGGCATAAAAGTTTGAAGCATGTATGGGGTCTTGTGAGTGCCTGTCTCTCATTCGTCTTAATGTGAGTTGCATGGGTACAACCAAAAAGGGAAAACCTTGGCCTACATACCGTGTATCTGCATCAGAAGAGATGGAAAGAAGTGAATGCTTCCGAGTAAGAAAATTGGACACATTTCCTATGCTACTTGTATGTAGTTAAACTATATTGTTTTGAGAGTACTCATTGCTGCTCAAAAAGCCTTGACTTGTTTACAAAATACAAATCAAGCGGCATTTCCTGGCATTTAAATGATATCGGGACACCAGACCCATTAAGGTAATGTAACAAAAAAAGTTCATGGCTACTGGACTGGTATTATAACACTTTGCTCCTTGAGACTTACCAGCTACTCTGCTTGCTCCGTCCCGCCCAGGAACTGGCTCTGCTGTTCGTGAATAGAGGGTTGGGAGTTCAGGGATCTGGGAGTAAATGTAATTTACTGCATCTGGTGTCAGAGAACAGGAAACAGTTAGATTCGTGTTACGAGCCCCAGTGGCTTCATTGCTTAGACAGCAGAGTGTTGTCAGCCCCGACAATAGTCACTGGAGCTTTGTACTAGATAATTGGATCAAAGCAAACAAAGTGCAAAGTCACCGTCGTGTGATTGGTGTTCAATAGACTAGCTGAGGCAGGAGGGAATGGGTCCAAATGACTCAAACCTTATGTCAGTTGAACACATAAAATTATTTGTCAGGAGGTTCTGGATTTATCAAGTCCATGACCTTTAAAACAGGGGGAGGGAGAGTGAAGGGAAGAAACAAACCCAACGTGATACCCAAAATACATGACATTTCAAACAGAGATGTAAAAGCCTAAAAAGGCTAGTGTTGACTGGATGGGATGAAAGACCAGCTATTTTGCACTGGTTGTTTTCCATATTACTGAGCCGGCATTTGGCTTTTTGATCTGAAAGCTGAAATTTATCTAATAATGAAATTATGTGTAGGTACTAATAGGGTACCCATTGTGAGCTTCAGCTGGTATTAAGTTTCTGCCAGTTTTGCAGCGCCATTATTCATTAACAAACCCTGAACTAGAAGAAACCTATCTTAAAGGACTGACGTATTTTACATTTGAGCTTATGGTTGTTCAGCATAAGCTAAATATGTTCTTTAGAAGAGGCATTAAACAAATTTACAAATATTTACCAGAAGATGTTTTGTGGCTGGGTTAAATACAACTAGATATCATATATCGTTCTGCTAGCTTTCAGTGGCTGAGCTAAAAGCAGAGCTCAGAGGAGAGATGTGCAAATAAATAACTGACTTACAATTCAGGTGCCAAACCAAAATAATAGTAACAACAACAACAACAACAACAACAACAACAACAACAACAACAACAACAACAACAGTAGTAGTAGTAGTAGTAGTAGTAGTAGTAGTAGTAGTGATGATGATGATGATGATGATGATGATGATGATGATGATGATGAAAAATCACATTCTTATCAACTGAAAATGTTTTTGGTTTTGCATGGCAACGTGTGAAGTTCTGTTCAACTGTAAGAACCTAGCTGATGTGAAACAGGGCATACTTTTTCCTCCAAAGGTACTTTGCTGGTTATAATTCAAGTTGTCGAGCCCTCAGTATGGCCTGGTCCATGTGTCAGGATAGGAGGCAGAATCTGCCTTCCTTGGTGCCTCTTGTTATAACCAGGTGAGATAGGAAGACCAGCACAGACCATAAAAGTGAACTGGTGAAAGGAAAGAAAATGAAGTTGTCCTGTTGTAGGCTGCTTGACTGCATCTGGTGAAGGGAGATATTTTCATCACATTCTCTAAGGGCTAACACCCATCCCAGAAAAAAGACACCCTACACTTGGTGGGATCCTCAGCAAAGACATGATATACCACCTCTAATCCCAAAGCAGGAAAACTGGGCCCGGTATTAGTGAAACGGTTTTATTGCCTTAACAGCCTGCAGTGGCCACCAGTGCTGCAGTGTGCACAAAGACAGTAACCAAAGTCCCTGAGCAGACACTTCAACCCTCCATGGAGCACTGTAGATGACTCAGGTAAGAAGGTCCCTTTTCCCCCTTTTGTCAGAGGAGGATGTCACAGAGGCACAGTGCAAATTCTTTCCAGAAAGCCAGAAAGTTAGTATAGAAGCTCAGTCTGTAACAGATGAAACTGGATTTGAAAAAAAAAAACCAACAACAACAAACCAGCCTGGCCAGGGAAATATTATTTTATTTCATACTTCAATGGACAATGCAGTCTTGGCAAATGGGTTTTTATATTTTCAATGCATACTGTTTCCTTCAAGTTTTTGGGTATTTTTATTTTTAGCAGTAGAGCCTAGGAGAAATAATTGTTTAGGCGACCGCTGACTGAGCAACGGCCAGCAACAGCTGCTTTCTTTTGCAGGGTTTCTTGCCTCTGATGAGACATTGGTACAATGCTTGGTGTTATTCTGGGAAGTATCACCAGAAAATGAGCAGGCCATTATTGAAAACTGAAGTAATTTCTCAGAAGAAAGAATTGGGGGCTGTGTTTCTGGGCCAGGATAAGAAGGCGCTTTTTGTTCTGGAAATGGCAGAGATTTACCAATTATTCAACCCATAGAGTGTACTGCTGGAACAATACACACTCATCCAGCGACTTGAGTGACAGACCTGTGTGTCCACATGTGGGTGTGATAAATGCAGACTTGGGCTACTTAACTAACCATTCTTACTTGTTTTGCAGTCGTGGGAATAAACAGGCATGTTTAGGGTGGACTTCTCATCCCAGGGCAATGCAGGAGGCAAAATCCATTACAAGTGTTTGTTTTTCTGCAGTGCCTGCACAGGGAACTGAGCTGTCCATCCTGGCAGCTAGCATCGCTGACATCTAGCAGAGAGCGAGATCAGTCGTACAGCTTGATGGTGACACTCTCACTTTGATGCTGTAGTCTCTGTGTACCTTAGGAAGTCGGGTTTTTTGCCTCCTGTGTTAGAAGCAATACCTAGGTAAATGGTAGGTATTGTTAATATTGACTCAGTTTAGAAAATTCTCTGGATGTTACTTAGAAATATTTAAAAATTAACTTCAGAGCTCCTGACAATCTCTCATTATCAGGAAGGGAATGCCGCAGTGGGGGTAAGTATTCTTGTGTATTTTCTTCTGAAGAAAGTGGTGGTGCTGTGTATTAGAAATGGGATATTTGACTAGAAGAAGTTGGAGCTTGGATGATTCTGCCAGTTTCTGTCTCATCCCCATGCCAGACAAAATGAACATGCTCATTTCCCTTTACCTCACTGGCAATGAGGTCTGTTTTGTTTAGCATTTTATAAAGGATATAAGAGATCAATTTTACGAGTAGTGGATGAGATGCAAATTAGCATTTTGCTTGCATGAGAAATAACATAGAACATAAATTAAACCACTTGAACTGACTGCATTCAATATCTTTATTTCAACCTTTGATGAGCTATTAATCTCTAAGGAAGCCATAACACACGTCCTGTGGCTTTTTGTACCACTTACAAGAGACTGTGTTTTGGGATTATGGCACTTTTTTCCTGCATTACCAGACAGACAAGTGCCTAGGAAAATAAATGAGGCCAGATAATCCTTCAAGGGTGCTTACACAAACTAAACCTTTAGAAATGCTCAGAATAACTCTCATGCAGAGGTTTGTGGCCAAATGTCAGGGGAACTCTGACATTTCCAAGCCCTTTCCAAGGGCTGGATTATCTTTAACTATCACTAAAATTAGTGCCTAAAATCCTCTGCAAATATTGACTCCCACAGCATGGCTGTTCCACCTGCAAAGCCCTCTGGGGCTCTGTGGGTCTACATCAGAGGAAGCAGAGATTATGACCCTCCCACCATGTTTGTAAGACCATAAACAGAGGTTTAAGGAAGCTTTGCTAAAAACTGAATAGCCTGGCTCTGATTTAGTGAATCATGTTTTAAATTAAGGAACATGGGGAGTAGGATCCACAGCTGACACCTCTATATCCGTAAGCAACAGGGTGGATAAGTGCACCTGCCAGGGCAGTAAAGAACGCTTCCCAGCCCTTTCCAAAGGCAAGAACTGTAAGTTTAGCCACTTCAAGTGCATGTATACCAATATGTGTAAACTGGGCCACGAGCAGAAGGACCTAGAGCTACATGCCTAGTCTGAGAGAAGTCATAGGAATGACAGAAACTCACATGATGGGAAGACCACAATGGATGGCTACAAATGCTTTCAGGAAGATAGGAAGGGAAGAAGAGAGGTGGAGTTGCACTTCACGTGCAAGAGAAATTTGAGTGTATTGAGGAAGAGCTCTGGAGACCATGCCAGTTCTATTGAATGAATGCCTTTGGATCAAGACTAGAGGGACATCACTAAGGGGGATCTTATGTTAGGTTACTTATGTCTGTTACTGACCTCCCAGTCATGGTGATGAAGAGAGAAAACCTTTGGCTGCTCAAGAAACTCTTGGGCCAACAGAATCTGGTCCTTATGCTTGGCTTCTACTAGCCAGAGATTTCTTGGAAAACAACCCAAACAGTGCACAAGCTGTCCATCAAGTTCTTGAAATGCATTGGGCTCTTCTGCAGCATCTTCCAAGGACTCAAACCATGCAAATCTGTGGGTCTGGATGGAATCCACGCCAGGGTGTTAGGGGAAATGGCTGACATTGTTGCAAGGCAACCGTCTAAAATATTTGAAAGTCATGGAGATCAGGGGATGTCCCTGATGCCTGGAAGAGGGAAAATGTCATACCCATTTAGAGGATGGGATCAAAAGAGGACCCAGAAAACTGCAGGCCAGTTCATCTTGCTTCACTGCCTGGGAATGGAATGAATCCTCCTAGAAACTATTACAAACCAAATGAAAGAGGTGGTTGGGAAAAGCCATCATGGATTTACCAAGGGCAAATCATGACAAGACTAACGTGATCACCTTCTACAACAAAATAACATCTGTTGACATGTGGAGAGCAGTGCGTGTTGTTTACTTGCACTTCAGCAAAGTGTTTGACAGTGTTTCCCGCAGCCGGCTTCTGCACAGACTGGCAACATACAGACTAGATGAGTGGTCCATGAGATCGGTAGGAAACTGGCCAACAGGTCACAGTCAGATTGTGGTGTTTTACTCAGGTGGCCAGAGGTGCTATAACTGTGGCAGCCATAGATGCAGATAAAATTTAAAAGTTATTTAAAACTCTACAACTGAAAAACAATTGCTGATGAGTTTTTACAGGACATGTGGAAAGCACTCTACAAAGACCGGTACTTGACTCCCCTGAAGACATGCTAATCTGTTTAGCTGTTAGGCTACACAGCTCATCAAGAGCAGAGGAGAGAAAACCAGAAGAATCCCTGAGCAGTGTGCTGGGAACGAAACAATCCAGGCCAGGTTTCCAGAGCCACATCTTGGCCAAATATATGCTAATACATACCAAATTCAAACAGAAGTTTGTGCAAACTGTAGAATTACTGTAATTGTGGCTTCTGTACGTTGGCTGAAGTAGCAGCACGCAGTTTGCATACAGATGGCCAAAGGCTGTAGAGGACGAATTTACCCAAACAAATTCAGCAGCCAAGGGAGATACATCACATCTTGCTGTGGCTTTTAGGTTATATATACATTGAGCCATAAACATACTCACACACAGAGTGAGGGTTCTCTCCATTTGATCACAACGTGCATGCAGCATAGCACTACAGCATGCCTGGTGTTGTCTGCAGACCTGAGCAGCGACAAATGTAATTCCTAGCATCATCTCAGGCCTCGTTTAAGGGAGAGCTTGTCAGTGACTAGCCACCAAGGAGCTGGCAGAAGCACAGCTGCCCCCAGCCTCAGCGTTTCTGCTCTGATTTCTCATGTGTGGTTATCTATGAAGGTGAAGTGTGTTTGTACCTCAGAAAACGGAGGGCTTGTGTTTATTGTGCCTGGATGACTTTAAGCCCAGAAATGCTCATTGCCAAACACAGCTGTTTTCTGGAAAGGGTGGGAAGGACACAAAGAGTCACTTGATCAACCATTGGTGCTCACCGCTGCTTCTCCTCTCCCCTCGCAGCCTTCGCCTGGACCCCTCTGGGCTCTGAGCTCCCTGCATTTGTGCTTTCTGCACACTCAAAAACCCTGTCACCACCATATATATGACACAAAAATATGCACAGGGGCATGATGATGAGATAAAGCATCTTCCATACCATCATCACGTTTAGAATAAAGGGAGGGATGGACACAGGGCAAACTAAGGTGAGATTTATGGACTGGAAATCTTTCAGGATGTGGCAGCAGCTTAAGAAATTGCCCCAACAGGACAGTGTTGGTTTGAGTCTTTGTTTTGCTCAGTCTCCCTGTATTATCCAATGGCTCTTACCATTTTCCTCTGCAGCATGTGTTACAGGTTGTTGCCAAGACAGGTGAATGATCTGCTGCAACAAAGCAAGTCCTAAATGCTTCTGAAGGAAGGAAGAATCTATGATACCAAAGTGATTTCAGCTATCTATGTAGGTGTTTTCTTCCTGCTCTGATCAGCTACCCTCACAGACTGCTGTCAGGAAGCAGAAAACAGAGGACCTGCTCAGCTTTCACCTTGTGAAGATGTACAGTCACATTGTGCCCCAGTGGGAGAGCTAACAGGACAGCTTGCAGCCTCTGTCATTCCTAGAAGAGTAGAGTATGGTACAGTATGGTACTGTGCAGAGGATGACCTGGGCCCACCTCAGCCCACAAGGACCAGCTGTTGAGAAGAAAAGACAAGATATAAAAAGCAAGTGGTCTGGAAGACAAAAGGTACCAGTTAACCTAGCTATAGCCCCTGCTCTCTCTGCTTGCACATTTATCGCAGAGGGATGCTCTTCTCTTTGGTATAATTTTGCAGTTTTTTGTTACCCTTCAAAAAATAAGGAGCTGTCCTCGCTTCTAGCTGAGTCTGTGAGGGAGGGATCCACTGAGAGCAGAAAAAATCTGGTGAGCAGTGAGGCTCCTCTTGAATCCAATGAAATGCTGCCGTGCAACAAGAAAATACCTTCGGGGAAACTGCTGCTTCGTATTTGCTAGCTGGGGCTTCTTTTGGTTCCTGTTTTATCACAACATGCCTGAAGAGGCAGACACTATCTTGCAGGAGTCATAAAAACTCCTGTGCACTTTGGGTGCTAATTCCTGTAGGTACCATTTCTCTTTTGGAAAGTTACCAACAGCCATGGTGAAACTCTGGGTAGGTACAAAATATTTCCATTCTGGATCTTTATTTACTTTGTGGTAGATAATGTCCAGTGCTCCAGGAGGAATGAAGAGTAACTTCTTAGCATGGAGCATCCTAACTGGGTTTTCTTGTTGTTGGTGTCTTGACAATGGGATTTAACATAAACTGTTGCTAGTAGAAGTGGAAATTTCTGAACTAGATCTTTGAGTTAAAAAGAAAACTCTCTTACTAGCTCCTATTAATCCCCTCAGAAAGACACTCCCCAAGACAGCCCCATGTCAGCTCAGATACTCTATAGTAACCTTTAATTGTGTCCCAGTGCTTTAATGTTAGGATAATCCTACATGCTCCTCATCTGTACTCACAGTACAGTTGGGCATGGCTTTGTCAGCAGCTGGAGGAGATAGTCACAACCTTGCTTTTTGCACCTTGTCAGTTCAAAGACATGTACTGAGAACAAGTGTCTGGAGCACAGATTTATCTGCAGATAGATCAGCATGGTATCCTTCCTGGGTCCTAACGGTCCTGGAGAAGTACTATAAAGGTCTCTCTAGCTGCTTGGGAACCAACCACATTATTTGCTCACTCAGACACCTAAATTTACAGCTCAGTATTTAGACTAATTGCACACAGTGTGACACTGAGTTCATGAACTAGGAATTATTACATCTTCATTCACCCGTGTGAGGTTTTCTTTCTGCAAGTATCATCACACATCAAGTATTGCTCACCAGTGAAGTAATCTAATTTGATAGTTTTTCCTGTATGTTAAGAATTGCATTTAACAGTTTATGAACAGAGCATGAATGCATACAATGGAGAAGACTGACCACAGAGAGGTGAAAGGGAATTTGCAGTGTAGGGCTATCAATATCAATGGGGTGAAAGGGGTCAATAGCACAGAAGTTCTGTGATGTCTGTTTTAAGTCCATGATGTTCTTTCACCTTGTGTGCATGTAAGAAGAGGTGGAGCTCTGCCAAAGGAAAACTGTTTCACCACAATAGTGACATTTATGCTTGCGCTAAAGCAATACCAAAGAAAGAGGTAATGGCTCTAGCAATAAATCAGATACATGCAACGAAGAGAAGAACCCCTGCAACAAAGCTATAGTAACAACTTCTTAAGCCCATAGCTATACAATAATAAAAAGGCACTTACCACCATCCTGGTGTGAGAAACTCTGCAAAGAGAAGAAAATAAGACATTTGGTTAAAACTTTTAAATTTTGGGTTTAATTTGCATGAAGTCTTGATTTTTATGTTAGGCTTGCTTTTATGGTTCTTTGTAATTTTTAAATGGGTAACTGAGGATGTGCCTCCTAAGGTTTAGGTGCCATTAGAGGCTGGGGGAGCAGTACATGGTACAACTGAAAGGACAACACTGCTGTTTGTTGCAGGCTGTAACGTTTGGAAATGGCATTTGTGGCAAATGCCACTATCCCTGGGTACCACTGGGAGCAAGGAAGATTCAGATGCCTTCTAGGATCCTCCTGACATCTTTTGTGGGGCCGAAATTTCACACGGTTTCCTTGCAGATAAGCTAGGGAGAAATCCCTGAAATCCCTCTGCAAAAAAAGCTGGAGTAGGGAGGGGAAATCCCAATAACCCAAGCAGAACAGATCTGATGCCTCTATATCTTTTCCGGTCTTGTTCACTCTGGTTTGAGCTAAGTGCTCTGAAGCTGCCCTCAGTCTTCCCATAAGCACATGAATTATAACTGCTGCTTTCGAACGGTGCTAAGAATCTACCTTGGCTTCAATTTATGCCCAAGTGTCTTTTTTTTTTTTTCTTTAAATACCTTTTGCAAGTTGTCGAAGGATTTCTCAGTCTCCTTTAGTTTCTCCAAGATTATTTGTTCTTTGGCAGATATTTGGGATTCCTCACTTTCTAATTTCTGTATTTCTTGTTCCAGCCTGTGGAAGACATACAGACATGCACATACACACAAAAATGAAACATGTAAAAATTGTTTCAATGAGCCATAGTTTCTTAGGTATTAATTAACATTTCAAATGTCATCAGGGACAGCTTTCACTCTTGTTATTGACAACTGCTTTCCTAGCGCATGAAGGGCATGTGAATTATTTGTGGAACAGGCAGATCTATTTAAAAGAAAAACAATAATTCTTTTCTTATCTGCTCCTACAAAAACGTATACAGATTAAATAAAAACGTATCTCGGTATCCCTTCACCCCAATTCCCATAACATCTCTCAGATATGAACTTTCATTTTAGAAATCACAGTTTGGGATATAACCATAAATATACAGTAATAATTAGAGGAATAAGTGTCTTCTAATGCCTCCGTACTCTAGACAATGGAACTGGAAATAGTTGTTAGCAGCTGGTAGTCAACCAGTCATGCTAGGAGTTTCTGTTGAACCAGTACTTTTCCCACTCCCAGCTTTGGGAACCCAAAAGCACTGGATATCCATCCATGCTTTCTCCTATTAATGGACGATATGGGGGACCCCAGAGGCTTCAGGTGTACGAAATACAAAAGCTGCTCAGCAAATGAGCTTATTTTGTTGGGCAGTAAGCATTCAGCACTCTAGTTTCTCTTGTTGACACCTAAAGGTACTCAGTCCTTAAGACGTCTCAGTCCTTAAGATGTGTTGATTGTGATTTGGGATACACTTTAATCAGGGTTAGATTCTCCATTACTTTAACTCAAACCTCCTTGTATTAACATGACTTATTCTTTCTTTGTCTCTATTTTTATGTGTACTACCACCTTTATTTTCTCACTTTTGACCAAAAAACCAAAAAAATTAAAAACAATCTGTAACATGAGCTAAGATGAACACTTTAGAACAGGGTTAGTTAGCTAAAACTCCTTTTGTCTTCAGAAAGAGCTGTAGCTGCTCACATCTTGTTGGACCATATTTCTTTGAACGTGACAGATCAGCATTGCCCAGTACTCTCCTTACCGTTTGCTCCTGCCTTTTTGCCACCACTTCTCGAGTGAAGGATCAGGGCATTGATCCAGGCTAAAGGGACACATTTTTGCTCTTCCTCAGCCCTGCTCAGCACAGGACTTTGTTAATGCTTGTTTGATCACAAGGCAGAGGGTAAGGAGAAGGTGACAGAGAGCAGGTAGGGGGGCGGGAGGGACTGTGCCTTTCATGGGGTTGGCAGCGTGAGTTGCTTGTGACATTCATGTGTCTAAATATAGATGCAGGGGTCTAACTTAAGGCACGCACCTGGGAAATTTTCCCCCACTTTCTAATTGTGCAAGGATGAAAGACGTGTGGCACTTGCCGATAACACTTTTCATCAGAGAGAGGCAAAAGTGTCACAGCCTCAAGTTGTTGCAGATGGAAAAAGGCAGATTTTGCTCTCCTGAAGTATGCGAATACTTAATAGTCTCAAATTTGTGGTGATTTGCTGAACCGCTGTTTTTCTTTCTTAAAGACAACCCCTTCATCTCCAAGTTGAAATGACTAAATTGTTGTGATTTTTAAAGTGAACTGTTGCAAAGTACTGCTCCAATCCACTTAAAGTTTTTTTTTCCAAATGAACATAAAAACTTAAAAAATGTAGATTATTTTGAAACAAAATATTTTGTTCTGCTGAAATGGAACAATTTGATACAGGATGAATATTCCCCCTCATGTTGTGATTCAGGGAGAAAACTTTCAAAAACCACTATTTCGTCTTGACTTTTCTTCCCAGGAAATTTTTTAAAGTGTGTGGTGAAGTGAAAAAATAATTTGTCACTGAGGTCAGCCATTGCTGTACTCCTGCTTAATGAATTTACAAGTCAACAGGAAGGTGACTTCTTTTCCTTTCCTATCCCTGGGAACAATTGATAGATCCATATACATTTATACCTTGCTGATAAAGACATTTTAAATATTCTGCTGTGCTGTCTGGTAAAATTACATTGTGGAGCTGCGTGAGTCTTTTCTTCCCAAGTGAATCACTAAGAGGGATTTTCAGGGTACATATTCTGTAGCCTGGTACATTTTACTTGTTGTATGA
The DNA here is from genome assembly GCA_013399095.1 of Psophia crepitans. NCBI lineage: Eukaryota > Metazoa > Chordata > Aves > Gruiformes > Psophiidae > Psophia > Psophia crepitans. Next base: position 369,468 of record VWZZ01007537.1, read on the forward strand.
TCCAGGGAGAAACTGAAAAATGGGAGCACATAGAAGTCAGCAACAACAAAACACAGGGGAAGGAAGAAGTACTTTTTCTTTCAAATGAATTGCACGTTAGTTAATAATTTATGACAATGAAAAGACTGTAAGTGTACATGGTGTAAGGCAGCTCATTTGATGTGAGTAAGGTTATAATCAAGTAGCCTGCTTGTAATTTGAGGTAGTCCTAAGTGCACAATTTTTTTGTGCACCAGATGCACAAAAACCAAAACTGTGTCTTTGTCATGAATTGTTTGGTCTTCCAGAGAAAGTGTGCTTCTAATGCATGTGCATGTGCACTTGTATGTGCACACCCAGCATTGATTTGATATATGTTTTCTTACTTTCTGGCTACTTGCTCTTTTGTTTTCATGTGTTTATGTCTCTCTTATTCTCCCCTCCTGGTTTGCTTCCTCAGTTTCTGTTTCAGTCGTGTCAGGGTACCCTCACAACTAAAATGAGTTGGGCAGATGCAACATTAGGTTACCCTACTTCAACAAGACATCTTTGTGACTTTTTCCTGAATTCCTTCTTCAGTTCATTTTTGAAGCAGTATTAACGACTTACTAAAGAGGAGAGGGGTAGAGACACAGCTGCCAGGATTTAGAGCATGGGTGAAGCTTGCAGGGACACAGATTTCCCGTGTGGCACTGAGCAGGAATGCATACAAACTCATCCCATAAAAGCAAATTGCCCTTTTCCCATTGAAATCAGTCCAGGCAGACTGAGTCTCCCAGGCCCTTTGTAGAATGGGTCTGAATTCCTAATCACGGTAGGAAAAACACGGGTCATTCAACCAAAATGTACCTGTTACATAGCGCAGGGTTCATATACCCAGCACTAGCATCCACAGGAGGGTGCTTCATATCTTTTAGCTCAATTTTATACCACTCTCATCTATACTGTCCAGGCTTAAAGCCTGAGGTAACGCTGCTGAGGTGTAGCTGAGTAACAGAAATACTCAAGGGCACATGTGGGCTGTTGTATTCAGTCATCAACAAACCACCTGAGCACCACAGACCTCACCGGAAAATCTGGACCTAGAGCCTTCACCACTTCTTTTGGGCTGCAATGCAAAAATTGAAATTATATTGCAAACCGGAGGTTGTTTTGCATCCTTTGTTTTCTTAGTGAGCCTCATATCATCAGAATTGCTGAGTGATAAGGAGAACTGCCTACTTTTTTTGGTAACAAGATACAACAGAGACGTGCAAATTTGATCTGCAAAACAAAATGCGCTCATGTCAGAGCAACATGCTATATAATGGCTTAACAGTAATAAATCCGTTCAGAGTGCACATGTACACGTATATACATATACGAAGTGCTTACATTCTTCCTGTGTAAGCCTGTTAAATATTGAATAATGTCCTTTTCTTCTAGCCTTGTTTAGAAAGGATGTGCCTTAATTGTCATTTGACACCTGGCAAGGAAACCTTATAATTCCCTTGTTACTGGCTTCTTGGCAGATTTCAGGCTGGTGTTTGAAAGATGGCCACAACAATAAAGCCAGTTAAATAAACAACTAAAATATCTGGCGTGCTGCAGGGAAAAAAATAAAGAAAACGTGTATCCAGATGAGGTAGAAGTGGTGTAAAACAGATCGTTAGTGTTGCTGCTTATTGGCCCAAGAGTTACCTGATCACTGGGATTTGCTGAACTGTTTATACAAGGAGAAAAACCAGCTCAAGGAGTCCAGAGCTGCTTTGGCACAGGCATGGTTTTTCAGTGGATGGTGTACACAGAGCCCTATTTCACTGAATATTAGAGAAACAAAGAGTGAAGATTTTGCTGCTCAGAAAGCCAAGCCTGCCTTACTGTCAGTTTGTCTGTTCCGCAGCTTTCTTCAATGGATGGCTATCATAAGCACCTGAGGGGGTAACAGGATTTTGGGGGGGGCAGTGAGAAGAGCTGCCTGCATAAGCCAGGTGGTCATCCTGCTGGTGTTAACTGTGCTGTCCTGCTGTGAAGGGGAAGAAACCGTGAGCAGCAGAAGGGATGCTGTTCTGTCTCTTGGGCAGAATGTTGCTGTCATTTGGGGGCACTCCAATTCCCTGGTTAGTAAGATGACAGGCTTATAGGATAATTCAGGCTGGAGGTGTCCTTGGGAGGTCTCTAGCCCAACCTTCTGCTCAAAGCAGGTTGAGTGTGAGATCATAGAATCATAGAATCACAGAATCATTAATGTTGTAAGAGACCTCAAGGATCATCTAGTCCAACTGTTTCCCCACCACCTATTACCCACTAAACCATGTCCCTAAGTACCACATCCAACCTTTCTTTTAACGCCCTCAGGGATGGTGACTCCACCACCTCCCTGGGCAACCTGGAGATCAGACCAGGATGATCATGGTTTCTTCCAGCTGGGCTTGTAGATCCCCAATGATGGTGGAAAACCCCATAATTTTAAGGCTACTCACAGACTTTCTCTTTTATAGTCTGTGGCTATCAGATATGACAGAACCATTCAGTACTGTGGGGGAAGAGGATGAACCAGACTGCTAAAGGAAGTTTGGTCTGTGTGTTTGGTGGGATTTTGATGCAACCAGGCAGCCACACGAGTGTAGGCAAGGTGGGCAGTGCAGTTTCTGAGAGGGCTACAGCTTGACATATCCTCACCAGATAAAGAGCGGGGGTGCAAAGGGTCCCCCTGGCTCCTCACATACCGGTAATCTCCCTGTTCCAGGCACGAGTGCTCCGGAACTGGGTCTGTGTCTGCTCAGAGAGGACAAGAGGAGGAAGTAGCAAATGAACCTTCCTGCAGAAATGCTGGATCAGGGACCAAAGGATCTGTCAGGCAGCACAGAATACTTTTTAATTTAGGTGACAGAAAGAGGAGTTGAGAAGGCGATCTAAGAGGTGAAGAGGCAGAAGGAGAGGTTTGGAACTGTGGTCCGTGTACCTGTGCATTTATGTTTAGCACTCAGTACGCAGCAAACATTATGTTTGGATATAGGGCTCCATTTTGTGCTCCAGCTTGAAGGTGATTAATGCACTTTCTCTAAGTGAAGGATTTCCTCTGTTTCCCATGCTAAGATGTTGACACCCAGAGACTCTGCCTACCATTTTCCTCTCTGCTGACAGACAGGACTTGTTCTGGCACAAAGTGCCTTTGGCTTGACCCCAGGAAGGACCGTGAGCAGCATCCTGCAGGGCACTCACATAGCTGGTGCAGTCACCCTGCTTTGCAACAGGAGCACACAAATCCCAAGCAAGCAGAACTACACCTGAAGAAAACAGCCTCCTCTATCTGCCTAATTAACTCTGACAGACATATGATTTCTAGAGATACCTACATTTGGCTCAGCAGTGTTTTGGTTTTTTTTGGGTGGGATGCTAACAGCATCATGAACAGCAAGAACAGCTGCAGGTTTATGGACCAGTTTCTTTAGCCTGTACTAGCTCTGCATGCTGGATTGCACCTGAGAAATACTCATGTAATTTCAGCAGTGAACATAGAAATGCAATAAAAGTTAAGTCTGCAGCATACAGATATCAGTGGAAAAAAGAACATTCATCAGCACTAATAAGGAAAATACACAAGTATTCAGAAAGTAAGTGGGAAACAGGAAAGACCTAATCACAGTAAACACTTGAAGGGAAAAGGTGACTGATGCACACATAGTGTTGCGAACAATTCAGCTGTAAACTGATTATTTTGCCGTTGCTTGGCTGATGCCCTAAATCAACCTGATATAAAAGGCACAAAGAACATGGGCCTGTATATCTGTAATTAGTGCCATGTGTCTCAGAGCTGAACATCCTGAGGTGGTACAGCTGGTATTAAAATGGCAGATTCACAAGCAGAGAACTGCAACAAACTCTTCTGACAGCAAGTTTAGGGATAACTGGGCTTGCCCGTAGGGATGAAATCGGTCTCTGCACAAGCTCTGTGCCCATCTCAGGGATCTTGCCCTCATGAAACTTTTGACCACAAAGCAAAAACAGAAATTGAAACTTAATGTTCAGTGTCCACCCTTCTCTGAGCACAGAGCCATCTACCTTTCCCTGCAGCGCAAAAGAGCACTGGCAAAAATGCTACAGCCCATGGGTCTCTCATTTCCCCTTTTTGGTCACTGTAAAGGTTTTTTTGAGGCAGCAGGGTACCTGTTAGCTCAGCCAGGTTCAGAATAGCTTTGGAAAATGAACTTGCAATGGAAGGAATGAGTGACTTTGAACTGGAGTGGGGAAATAATTCCCCCTGCAAGGTGTGGAAGTCTTGCATTTATCTCAGCCAGCACAGTTGGAGAAGATATAGGGAACTGTACCCTAAATCCCAGTCCAGCACCTCAGCCCTTGACATGCTTCCTGTACCGGTATTAACTGCCAAGTACTAGCAACCTGGCTATAAACCAACATGCCTAAAATACTGGAGCATTTACCTACATGCCACAGCCATGAACAGTGCCCTTCATCTGTTGTAAGGGAAGGGGAAATCACAGACTAATACTTGGCTCTGTTTCCACATTGGTTTAGTTTTCTTAGCAAACATTGGCAGTTGTGTCAAAGCCAGTTGGACCATTTGTATATCGACACACTGCCAGTGCTGATGGCAAAAACCTGCTTCATTTCAGGTCTGTTGCAGGATCTGAAATGAGATTCCAGAGCTGAGTAATTCAATGCCTTTTACTTTAGTCTTTCCGCAGAGCTCATTCTTTTTGAGCGGCTTGCCCTCAAAGAGGAAAGCTGGCAGTGCACATCTTATGATTTCCAAAAGGCTGTTGTTTACAGAGTGCAGCTGATAATCAAGAGCAGCAAACTTAATTAGCATCTTTGAAAAGGCAAACCCTCTGTGACTTGAAAGACTGGGAATACATTATCACCAATCAATGCCTGGAAATGAGATTCGGGCATGATGCTGAATGAATTGCTTTGGTGATCTATACGAATCTTCCTGAATACACAGGAAGAGAAGCCATTCCCTTCACCAAGCAAAAGTTGCATCCCAGCATCAGCTGATGAACTTGGGGAGAAAGGAAAAACTCTCTATAATTCCTTTTGCTGTTTCAAATAAATGTATATACACACATGCATAGAAAGAGAACTGTATATTGATATTTTGCTTCCGACTGGTTTAGGCCCAGGATAATCCCTGCTGTGTTAGACACATCAAGGTCAGCAAGTCAAGCACTGGCCACAGGATTTCTTGAGCTGAACATGATGAGGAGTATAACGCAACAATAACTACTTGTTAGTTAGTTAGTAAAGCATCGCCTTTTCCAGGTGTAGAAAGCTTAGTGTCAAGGTAATGCAGATGGTTTGACCTGGCATTGAAGAAGTTGTGCGATCGAGTCCCTTTCCTTGCCAAAGCAACGCTGTGTTTGTGTATTAATTTTTGTTGGTGATTTGCCTGATGCACTGTTAAATCTCCCAAGCACAGGGAACTCCAGTGCTCTCTGGGGTGACTCTTCCACTGGAATAATTTTTTCATGACCTGCTTTTACTCTCTTTTAGAAGCATGTTATGTCATTCCAGTATCACTTCCTCCTATCACCTGAACACACAACTTCTTGCTGCCATGGCATTTACAGCCCACTTTTCCTTGTGGACTTTTACAAGCATGAGCCTTCCAGAGCCAAATTCTTCCAGTCTTCTTCAAACGGGAGACACCTCCAGCCTGGGTGAGCTGGCAGCCTTAAAAACTTCCCACTGCTTTGGGAGAGAACAGATCACTGACTGGAAATGAGTCAATCACTATGCCTTGGATGCTTGCCTTTATGAAGCGCATGGCTTGACCCTCCTTTGAGAATTGGAGGGAAAGAAGTAAAAATAGAAAAAAAAAACCCAAAAAACCCCACGTCTGGTCTGAACCCATCCTCTGGCCAGTGACTAAAGAGGGGAAACAGTGAAGAGTCCACTTATTTTCTCCTTATCTGCTTATACCAGAGCATTTGGATCTGAAAGCTCCCACTTGTGCTCCTAGCTAGGCTCCAGGCAGGACCTAGCAGATCCTACCCAGTCCCTTTTTTTCCCTGACCATCTGAGTAAAGGCCCTGATAGCTCAACCCACTCTGGCAAAGTCTGGCTTTTGAATCATCCAGCTCTTGGAGCACTTGTGTTTAAAACAAATGGCCCAAATGTCCTGATTTCTAGGCCCAGCCTTGTGAGATAAAAATGGATATTTAGGCTCCTGCTGGTGAAACGGTGGTTTGTCTCTCCTCTTCACCACTGCTATCGCTTTCTTCTTCCCTTCCAACCCAGAGAGAGAGGAAGCTTCCTGCCTCTGGAGCCTCTTGGTCCAGTGTCCAAAACATAAAAATAAAGTAAATGAAGTGAGAGTCACAACTGATGTAAAATGCTCGGGCTGCACAAAACCAGACACACAGCTCTGGGGAGTCGCACCAGACAATGTACTGGACCTACACTGCGAGTACAGGGACTCATCATCTGTGGTTCATTGGTCAATACTCGCTGAGGTAGCAGGAGAAAGGCAGAAAGACAAAACAGCCGTATGAGAGGACACTTATGCAGCACTTTGGAACTGGAAGGGGAAGGTGCAAAGACTCAGGGAAGACACTGAACTCTGCAGAAACTTGCTGGCTCTCCCGCGGCTTTGCATAAACCTGGCAGGGCAAGCGCCAGGAGAGTTGCCCCTAGGACACCTGAGGACACACAGTCTAGCAGACACACAAGAGTACAAGGGACAAATGTGCCCATGTGGCTTGCTGCCATGAAATCCTCTCCCCCTCCCACGCTTTGCTTCGCACCTACCCTTGCGGTGCGTTTCAGTGGAATGGTTGGGCACTTTGAGCCCTGGGAATAGGCTCCAGAGAAGCCACAACAATTGTGGTGGGACTTGGGGTTGGAGGGCACGTGTTGCAAGACGTGGTTCAGCAGAAGGAGGGTCGCAAGCGCAGTCCCCCCCAGCACAAAGTCTCCGTACACAGCAGCACGCACCCAGAGACTAGAAGAGCAGCACAGGTGCCGCCAGCGCTGTGAAGAACAGCCTGCTGGCACATTGCAGCTATGCACATGGAAATTCATTCAGGTTTAGCAACAGATGCCAGCAGTTCAGCTGTACAGTGGACTGTGTTATTTATATCTTGGGAGAGGTCCAAGAAATAGAGGGAGAGCAATCGGGGGATGGCTGCTGAGCGTTCGTTCTCCCACGGTGCAGCAGCGCTGGCTCCTGCAGCGTACGCAGGGCTAGCGCAGATGTACGATCAAAACACATGCAGCACCCGTGCCGCAAGCTGCCAAGGAAGGAGGATGTTTTGTGTAATTCCTGCACATACCAGCATACTGATTTACAATGTCAGCTGAGAGATGAGCTGCTAAGGGTCATGGGGAGCTCAGGGCAGAGGATGACACAAAATTTAAACCCCTTGGATTGCAGTAGAATGGCCATGAGGAGACCCTATCAGCCAGGTGCTTCAAGGTGGGCCCAGTAACTTCCAGTTTAAGGGGCTGTCCACTCCTGTACCTGAGGTCCCTACAGGACATGCTTGGGCAGTAAGCTTCCAGGGTGAAGCATGGGTACAGCTTTATAACTTCTACAGCCATTACAGAAGGGGGAAATTCTAAGCATCAGCTGCAGCTGATGGGAACAGCCACACGTCAAAGGAGGCAGTCCATGTGTGCTCCACTGCACGGTGTTATATGCAATATTATATATTATTTATATATATATATAAAACACATAACATATATTATGTTATATAGCTATAATTCCCTAAAAATTATCACTCACCTTCTGGTGCATTTCTGCTTGTCATAACCACTGGGAAACTCTGAACATGTGCCGGCAGTGTGCCCAGGTGGCCAGGAAGGCCAACACCATCTTGGCCTCTATCAGGAGTAGTGTGGCCAGCAGGAGTAAGGCAGTGATCGTCCCCTTGTACTCGGCTCTGGTGAGGCTGCACCTCGAGTGCTGTGTCCAGTTTCGGGCCCCGCACCACAAGAAGGACATTGAGCTGCTGGAGCGTGTCCAGAGAAGGGCAACGAAACTGGTGAAGGGGCTGGAGCACAGGTCTTATGAGGAGCGGCTGAGGGAACTGGGATTGTTTAGTCTGCAGAAGGGAAGGCTGAAGGGAGACCTTCTCACTCTCTACAGCTACCTGAAAGAAGGTTGTAGCCAGGTGAGTGTTGGTCTCTTCTCCCAAGTAACAAGTGATAGGACAAGAGGAAATGGCCTCAAGTTGTGTCAGGGGAGGTTTAGATTGGATATTACAAAAAATTTCTTCACTGGAAGAGTGATTAGGCATTGGAACAGGCTGCCCAGAGAGGTGGTGGAGTCACTGTCCTTGGAGGCGTTCAAAAAGCACGTAGACATGCACTTCGGGACATGGTTTAGTAGACATGGTGATGTTGGGCTAACAATTGTATTGTGTCCAGTTCTGGGCCCCTCAGCTTAAGAAGGAGAGTCCAGCTCGGAGCCACAAAGATGATCAAGGGAGTGGAACATCTCCCTTATGAGGAAAGGCTGAGGGAGCTGGGTCTCTTTAGCTTGGAGAAGAGGAGGTTGAGGGGTGACCTCATCAATGTTTATAAATATGTAAAGGGTGAGTGTTGGGATGATGCAGCCAGGTTCTTCTCGGTCTCGTTAAGCACTAGGACAAGGGGCAATGAGTCCAAGCTGGAGCATAGGAGGTTCTGGGTTAACGTAAGGAAAATGTTTTTCACTGTGAGGGTGACAGAGCACTGGCACAGGCTGCCCAGAGAGGTTGTGGAGTCTCCTTCTCTGGAGACATTCAAAACCTGACTGCACACGTTCCTGTGTGATGGCTCTAGGTGGTCCTGCCTTGGCAGGGGGGGTTGGACTAGATGATTTTTCAAGGTCCCTTCCAACCTCTAATATTCTGTGATTCTGTGATTGGACTTGATGGTCTTAGAGGTCTTTTCCAACCTTAAAGATTCTGTGATTCTATGAAATAATGATACAGGCTGCACAAATGTGGCCATTGATGCTGAGGGATGCCTGACTGTGCTACCAGCAATGGACATCTCTTTAGTACTATGCAATTTTCTACCTGTGTATAGCAGAACTTTCACCTAAAAGGGCCTGGGCAAAAGTCTGTGAGTCTACCAGAGTGAAAAGTGTTAATGGGTTTTGGAGACATTTGGTAATATTTTCCCCCTGTATCTCTCCCCGAGCTGTGTCTGCCCCTGTTCTACTCGGAGAAGAGTGAGTGCAGAGGGACGATGAAGCATAAGCCATGAGCACTCCCTGGGCTGTGCTGATCTGCAGCTCTGACTGCCCAGGGTGAAGCAGTGGCGTGGGGTGTGGACTGCTCAGCCCCTCCACAGGGACACTCAGAAAAGCCGCTCTGACAGTGCCGTACAAATACCAGCAAGGATAGCTATGTCCAAGCTTTCTGAGGAAGAGGAAAGTCTGGCAGAAAGTCTGCCACTTTACAGAGCTAACTGACTTAACAATCAGTCTTTGTCTGCAGCCAGCCTACATACAGCAGACAAAAGTGTATGCTGCTGTTTTCTTCCTTCTGATTTTTTTTCAGAACTGCATTTTTCCTCTCTTGCTCAGCTGGACTACAAGCAATTCTATTCACTTGTCTTGGGCCAAAGATTGGCGTTTTTTTCCATCTGAAGCGTATAAATATTTTTGATGTAAATATTATTCTTCCTCTGATCTACCTTTTACTTAGATTGCCTGGAATGGATGGTGATACCACGTAGCAGTGGTTACATCAGCATTTGCTTGCTTCTCTGCAGTGCCGCGTGGCTCTTAGCAAACTCAAGATCTTCGTTAAGATAAATAGTAAAGCTATGAAAAAAAAAATCGTGGACAATTCTAATTTCCTGGCTGTGTTGATAAGATGCAGAGGTTCTTTATTGCCATGGAGATGTGCACAAAAATTTCACTCTTGGGACACATCACAAGTGTTGTATTTCTTTTGAAGAAGTTGTTTTAAATGATGCACTGAGCTACACTGTAATATCTCTGGTCTTACTGTTCACGCAAGGTGTCTAGCTAAACACCAGCACAAAAAAGCGCTGTATTACCATCTACTGTAACGCGCATTCAAGTCAGTGAGAAGATTAATGGATATTTAAGGAAAGTATGCAGTAGTTGTTAGTACATATGTTAGATATATTAGAGCCCAAGCCTAACCAGGAATACCTGAGAGCACACCTGAAAATTCTCCAGTTTGTGGGTTTGCTCTGATCATAGAATCATAGAATGGTTTGGATTGGAAGGGACGACAAGGATCATCTAGTTCCAGTCTTTGTACACTAGCCCAGATTGCCCAAAGCCCCGTCAATCCTGGCCTTGAACGCTACCAGGGATGGGGCATCCACAGCTTCTCTGGGCAACTTGTTCCAGTGCCTCACCATCCACACAGTAAAGATTTTCTTCCTAACACATATATGTAGATATGTGAACACTGAGTGAAAAATAAGCTCTTTCCTGGTACAAGCTACCTTTTTTTTTTTAAATTTTATTTTCCCTCATTGGTATTTCTTGTCTTCCTGAATTCCTGCACAGGTTGTTTCCAGGCTGGAGTTCAGCTGAATCTTCTTCCTCTGCTGAGGCAGAGCACTGTCTCCATCCGAAGTCAACGGCAGCTTGTTCTCTACTGCTCACAAAACAGGATTTCACTCCTTGCAAGTTTCCCAATTGGGATGTTTTGAATCCCTTCTGGTCCCATCATGTGTGACTTTTAGCAATTTAGGAGCACATGCAAATGATTCCTTCATATGGCAATCTGATTATCACTGAAAAGACGCTGCAGTTGTTTACTAGAAGACCAGTGTTGACAGAAATAGCAATCATGGGCTGGAGTTGTCTCTTTTATCCCTGCTTTAGCCTGCAGCAAATCACTTTCCCTTCATTTCCCCATCCTGGTCCAATACATTTTGCCAATCCTATACAGCCCAATCATACATCAGACCATGCTTAACCCTGGTAGAACTGTTAACTGGTATTATTAATTAGAGATACTCACTGTACATGTGAGGTTTCTATGATTTTGGCTTGACTTGACTCAGATTTGCTGCTAATGACTGCATGGACTTTGTAACAGACTTCTGGTGCAAACAAGGCATTTGCTATTTGCTTTCTGCAGTGGTGGCTTGAAATATGCTGTTTCAAGGAACATGGTGCTTACAAGCCTATTTGTTGGAGTAAGAAGTGCTGGCCAGCACCCAGCACTCTGATCTAAGGTACCCACTGTGACTGATATAATATAGTCTGAGAATAATACTAAGAATGAAAATGAGCCCCAGAGAATTCAGGCTGTTACACTGAAAATGTGAAAACCCAAACAAAAGTATTATAATTGGTGTGATGACACCTCCTCTGCATCCTGGTTGTCATGTGGCTGTTAAAGCACAACTGCCTTACTATCATGGAAAGCTGCAGCTTACAGGGGTCCCTTCTGTCTCCTTCGGAGCTTTTTTTAACAAACCTTTCCTTGCTTTGTGCTTTAGTCACGACTGAACCCGTAAGTGCCCTCAGAAGCCCTTGGCGAAGGAGTTAGATGAGTATGTGCAGCTGACCGCGTGCCTCAGGCACTGAGCTTTATTAGGTCCCTTTAAAAATTCCCCATATTATGAGCCCCTCACAAATGCATTCCCCTGTGCTGCTTGCCAAGAGAGACTTGGACAGCAGGGACAGAGAAAGAGCAGCAGGGCAGGAAGGGGAACACCCAGTAGGAGCTGTAACTTGTTTTGTTTGTTTCTTCATGCAAACAGTTTCTTGGATTCGAGCTTTGCAAATCTGTCCTCTGCTGTCATTCACTTCCAGGAACGCAGAGTCCATTTTTCAAGGGCGAAGTCTGATACAAGGAAGGGAACATGTCCTGTGAGAAGAGACAGACTCTCCACTGGGAGCAATAAGGGATGCACCAAGCTGCTGCCTCCCTGAGCATGATGACGGCAGCATCCTGGTCCTGCTTCATCCATCCGACCTACCTTAGAGCTTTTATGTTGTGCTCATTTGTTTATTTGTGCTTGGCAGCAAGCACCCCCGTGCCCCAGGAAGCTTTGGAACAAACACGGCTTCACGGGGGAGAGGTTTTGCTCTGGTGGGTAACTCCAAGGTTATCCAAAGTGCTCCTGCCGAGGCAAATCAAGCCAATCAGGAAGCCCCCAGGAACGTGGGCTGTGCTCGGTTTCTTGTTTCCACCCTTAGACATTTCCTGCTATTGTTCTTGTCATTTTCTCTGAGTGTCCATCGGGCCGGTGGGTGGTGCCGCTACAGCTGGCAAGGGTTTTTGGGGAGGCCTCCGGTCCTGTCGGGCACACGGAGAGCTCTGCGCCGTTCCGTTCACAGGCTCCCAGCACAAATTTCCGGCACACAAGTGCAGCGAAGGTGGGGCTGTGGTGGTAACCGCATCTCCGTGAGCAAAGCAGAGTGCCTTTTCCCGCTGGCCCTGAGCAGTCGGGCGAGAATGAAATCACGCCATAAAATGATGAATTAATTTTAGATCAAGAAGTTGCATACCACCCCGAGAGAAGCAGAAGGTCAGTGGGTGGAAGCAGCAAGTCCACAGAGTCCTGGGATTCATTGAGAGCTGTAGAAAGCTGAGGAAATACTGACTGTACTCTAGAAATTGACTACTCTTGTTTTATCTCTGCCATCCAGAGCCTGGTTTTCTCTTGCCAGGAGTACAGGAGGTCACCTACAACGGGCTAATTCCATCACACCACTAGAGGACCACAGGAGATAAAACTATCCAGGCTTCCCAGGGACAATGCCTGTATCTCATTTTTTGATTCTCTGAGTTTCATGATTATGTTTTATCTTTCATCAGATGCATCTCACGAGTTTCTGCCTGCAGTGGGAAGGACTGAGAAGAGCTGGGTGCCACACTCCCTATGCTCCAGTCTCAGCTGGAAAGCACAGCAAACAAGTTCCTAGACCCCCACCACCTGCTCAAGGTCATCTTGAGCACATCTTTGGTTTTCATCTATAGTATAAGACAACTTCCCTTGCTCTGGAGAAATTGTGAGACTGAATTTGTGCTTGGACAGCATCTGTGTGTCTGCAGAGAGATCCCTGAAAGTGCGGTGCCGTTTCTGAGCTGTACTGATGAACAGAGCCAGCTACACAGCTGTGTGAATGAAGAAACGAGCAGGAAAAATTGCTCTGAGATTGCTCGGGGCTTACTTTTCCAGCCCTTTGCTCCACATTACCGAACATCAGCCACACCTGAGTCATTGCTGTCCGATCCCTCACAGTGTTGGAGTGTGAATTAAAAAAAGCACAGTGAGTTTAATAACCTGGCAATGCCCTTCTTTTTATTTTCCAAGACAGATCACCAGCCCCCCTTACTGCTTCCTGGGAAGCTGGAATGAGGCATGATTTTAATTGTGAGAAGCTGAAAAGTTTGCCTTGACTTTGTGCTGCATGTTTGTGGTAGGAGTCAGCTGACAGCTTCCTGCCTGCGTGGGTTTCGGACGGGTGAAATTCTTGACCCCTGGACTTCCCAAGCGCAGGAGAGCTTCCAAGTAAGGATAAAGCACACATCTGGGCTGATTTGGTTCAGGGGAGCAAAAATCAGACAGTAGAGCACTCGCAGCCCAGGATGTGTTAGAAAAGAGATTATTTTCCTTTTCAAGTTAACCTTTAAAAGCACACTAGGGTCTACATTTTAACGATTGGCCAGCAGCTGGCCGTAAGGCATAGCAGACAGGTGGCACAGGACTGCATTTCTGATGGTGAATATCATAGAGCAGTACCTCAAAGCCATCTAGCAGTGTGGTAACCCCATACTTTCTAATAAATTACTTCACACGTAGTTAATTATTCTTTCAGCAGCAAGTTGAGGAAAGGCAAGTCTAGCCTGAGGGATTCCTGGCTACGATCGCAGGGAGGGGCTGGATGGTCATGAGGAGCTGTTTCGCCTTCAGTGGTTTCAGTGGATCCCATGACTCTACAAAACATCCTCCCAGGGGTCCCCTCACCTGTCTGAACAATCTCTACACCTGGAACAGTGGTACTGAGGGATGGAGTGGCAACGGGAGCTGGGCCATGTCACATCTCTGGAAATTTCTGCTATGCAGATAGGCAAAAAAAGGCAGAGTATTGAAGGATTTTCCCAAAATCTGTATCGTTTATTTTGCCTCGTTTTGAGTCCCATGGTGATCCTAATGCTTAAGGATCCTGGCCTTGAAAAAACCTCATCTGAGTCTTGGCAAACCTGTGGACATTTTTGGGTTTACCTGTATGATTGACCCCCTTATCTCCTTTCTGTGCCTGCTAAGTTTTTTATGTTGGCATTTGAGCAAGACATTCAAGTAAAATAAGTTCTTGTAAGAACAGGTAGTAATAAACCTGAGACCGTTGTAAAAACCTGGCCAGGTTTATAGCACTGTCAGAACATTTTCTTTTGCTTTGTCTAAAATTTCACAACAACATGAGACCAAGGGCAAGGCTTCACAGATGCCCATACTATTGAGAAGGCAATGTCCCATGTCACAGTTTACTTCATGCAGGTAAGTGTCTACACCCTCAGGGCATGTGTTGTTAAGAAATTACAGACCAGTTTTTATGTTACAAAAGATGCAAGTAGGCACCTTCAGGTGTTTACAAAGATGCTTAAAAGTGTTTGAAAATAGGATGTAAGTACCTCTGAAAGTTTGTCTCCTGTGATTTCCGTGCCAACTGGTGTATAGTTATGAACAGTTTTCCAGCTTTATTTTTTAAAGGGCCCTCATCTATGGATGTTTATGGTAGAAGTGATAGGGCAGTAGACAATAGAGCAGTACTCAAAACCTTGAATTTAAACAAGACAGATAAACAGACTTTAAAGTGTAGGTGTGCAGGTAGTGGCAGTGGTTGAATAGACAAACTGATGCCCTTGGATGTAAGCACGTGTTGAAGAGTCTCTGACTCAAGACTTAGATGGTAACCACATTAATCTGCCAAAGACAGCTCAAAAGTAGGGAAGTTGTCCCAGTGCTTTGGAATGGACGTAGTAAAAATGAAATAAAAGGCCTTATTTGAAATAAGCATAGACACTGAAAGCAGCAACAATATTGTGGGAGCTGGAATGGCATCATCTGCATTACGACTACCACTAGACGAGGGCAGCTGGAAGCGCAGGCTGCTGAGATGACTGGCCAAAGGTCTGGCAGGTTAGTCATAAGCACCAGATGGACACCACCAACGGCCTAAATTCTTTCTCCCTCATTTGTAATTGGCCTCATTTGTGGCTGAACTCCCTGGCTCTGCATGCAGTTTTCAGCTCCGATGTTGGTGTACACCCTGCAGCCAGCATTCAAGTCCCTGTGATGGTGACAGTCCCAGCAGGAGCTGTGGGTTGGCTGGTCACCCCCTACTCTAACATTTGCCTCATTAGCAGTGTGAAACACCTATGGCACCATGTTATTCCACTTTATCTTTTTTTTTTTCATTTTTTGTCTTCTCTTATTCATCTCAGCTGTTGTGATCAGTCACAAACCAGCCTTGCCTGTAAGCCTCCTTGGCTTCTCCCTGGCTGTCTAAACCTTGATCTTGTTTCTGCTGGTTGCTCCACTGCATGTCTTCTGCTATATGTTTGGGTCTTGATTAAGGTCAGAAAGTCCTCTTGCAGAAAGTCCTCCTACATTTCTTTGTTCCTGCCTTCTTCACTGGCGTGTCCTCTTCGGGAAGTACCAAACTCTCAAGGCCAAGAAGTCCTTTAAAACCTCCATATCTGTGAAACAAGGGTACTGGGGAATGACCTTGTGCTGAGCTCTAAAAACTCTGTGCAGAGTGATTTGTAGAAGGACACAGACCGTTTAGATGGGGAAACGTAAGTTGCCTGATTCAGGCTAATTATAGATGGCTTGAAGTTTGAAGTTGAAGGTGACAGGAACATCTACTTGCCTTGGAAAGGCTGATCATGCAACAACCACCAACGTGAAGACTCAGCCCAGGAGGTGATTGCTGTCCCACACAGATCTCGGTGGGCATGCTGGTGTTGCAGAGGATGGCTACTGCCTGACCCTCTCACCATCATGTTTTCACAGCATTATTTCTGCCTATGACTGGCTCAGGTGGGTGCCACTGAGACAGAAAGTAGAAACTGTTTCCGAAGGTACCAGGCAAACTGCCTCACCACAACTTGCCTGCTGTTATACTTAGGAAAGAAAGCAGAGGGGTGCTGCTGCTTTTGAACAGGTTGGTACAATAGCCAATGTGAAGAGGTCCAGCACTCAGCAAAAGAAGAGACACAGGACAAAGGAGGAGAGTGGTTTTGCCCAACAGCACACCAGCAAGAGCTGGGGAGAGCCATGTTCAGTTCATCATGTCCATGCACATGATGTAGGTAGTCGTGGATGGATTATTTCCATCCAGAAACATGAGTTTAGCTGTTGTAGCTTGTCCAGCTAACCTGTCAGCCGAGAACCAGCAGATGACTCGGACCGCAATCCTGTCTGTGGTCACTTAACCCTCAGGGAAGGTGGCTGAAATTGTGATTTACCCTCAGGGAAGGAGGTTGAAATTGTGATTTACCCTACATTTGCAGTGGGCTGGTGGTGGGCTGTGCGCTGGTGATACGCTTTGGTAACTTGACCGTGACTTTGGGCCTTTCCTGTCCTTCTGTTTCAAACTCCTATCCCTGATATCAGTATTGTAGTAAATTTCTGCATGACAGGAATGCTCTCAAAGGTTGTGACCAGGGGTACCATGAAAATCCCGCAGATAGAAGCAACTTTTTAGTAGAGTGTGCTGAATGTCCGGCACATCTTGCACAGTCCATATCTATTTTCTCTCTCTCATTTCCCTCTTAGCCCTCCCTCACGCCTTTCTCCTTTGCTGAGCCTTGGCTCTTCCCATAACAGGTTGTGTGGAGTCATATATCACAGTGTAGGAAATGCTTGTTTAGCAGAATTTTGTCCTCTAATAAAAATAATACAATAAAACTTCAGATGTGCATGCTAAATATACCTCCATGGACCTAGGGAGCCCTGCAGAATGGCCCCAAACGCTAACCTTCACTTGTGCTCCTGCACCAGTTTGTACAAAGAGAGTATTATCATGAAGGTCACATACAAGGTTTCCCTTTCTGCGTCCCATTCCTGCTGTGTGCTGTGTGGCTTGCTTTGGTAGTCTGAAAGGGTTCCTTTGCAGACAGACCACCACTGCCCAAGGGACAGAAACAGGTCTACCACAGCGGTAAGGAATCAAGGAGAGGGGTTCAGGTCCAGCTATCAAAAATAAACAGGAAAAGAATAATAAAAACAAATCCCCACCACTGTATGTATGAACAGATTTGACACGATGGGATTGCCAGAGGAATTGCAGTGTATGGGGCCATCTAGTGAGCTCCGGCGTTGTGACAGCTGCTCTTCCTCCACTGCACCCTGTCCTGCACATCCCCAAGGCAAGACCTCACACACCAGCTGCCAGCAAGGTACGCACACACACTTTAACAGTATCTTACACTGCAAGGTGAAAGGAGGAACACTGATGCAGAAGGGGAGAAGATGACAACAGAACAGGCATGTGTGATGCCATGGAACCTGGAGTGCTGGGTTTCTGTGGGAAGTTGTCCTGATTTTGTCTGAAATAGGGTTAATTTTCTTTCTAGTGGCTGCTATAGTGCTGTGTTTTAGATTTAGGATGAGAATAATGTTGATAACACACTGATGTTTTAACTGTTGCTAGATGGTTGTAGTGTCTGCACTAAGTCCAGGACTTTTCAGCTTTTCAGGTGCCCCAGCAGCTGGGGGAGCACGGCCAGGGCAGCTGCCCAGCCTGGCCAGAGGGATGTTCCCTACCATAGAATGTCATGCCCGGATATAACTGGGGAAGCAAGATGGGAGGTGGGATTGCTGCTTGAAAACAGACTGGGCATAGTATTTTTCTTTTTCCTTTTCCACATGTGGTGAGCAGTTGAATTTATGCATCACTTGTTTTAGATATCATCATCACCATCATCATCTTACTCTGTTACGCTATTAAGCTGTCATTATCTCAACCCATGACTTTGTTTGTCCATTCTTCCCCCCATCCCTCTGGTAGGGAGAGGGGTGAGCAGTTGGCTGCATGGTGCTGTTACTGGCTGGGGTTAGACCACAGCAGAAGTCAGAAGGATAGCTACGCTGGCAGTGGAAAGGTAGAGTGCAAGTTTCCACTGAATTGTGTCCTCAGCTGCAGAGCTTGTGATAACAAGGGGAACGGCTCAGACAGAGGACACTGCAGACATTGGCGTGGTGATAAAACCTTGTGATGAGCAATGAAACATTGGTTCCTCAATATTAAGTGGTGGTTTCCCTGAAAAACACCTGGTCAGGGGCAAGGGAAGGGGAAAGCAGTCTGCTAATAATTTCAAGATCTAGGAGAACCGATGGGTTTATTTTGCCTGATGCTGGACTGATAGTCCTGGAAAGGAAAGTGCTGCAATGCAAGGCATTACACCCACAATGTCACGGCACCTCACTTCACCTCTGAGCAGAGGACTCGGACTGAGTGCCTGGGGACAAACACGTGACCCGTGCTGTCTGTTCACTCTCCTGCATCTCCTGTGAAGCTGCCAGATTATGAGAGCAATAATAACATCTGGGGATTTTGGTAGCTTTTTGTGGCTGTTCAAAGAGCCCTCAAACATACTTGAACCCATGGCCAATTCCAAAACCTACAGCCAGTGCCATGATGCTCTGGTACAAGCTGTGCTTGTTCAGACAGGGATACAACCAGAGAATGTGGACTTGGGAGGGTATTGGGCATTTCAGGTGCGAGCATGCGACTCCTGACTCCCTGGTGACACTTTCAGCATAGACACAAGTGTTTTTAAGCAAGTTTGTCCTGCTGCATTACAGGTACCTCAGAAAACTGGAAGGGAAAAGTTGGAAGATCCTCATCTAGCAAAGGTCAGTTTAATCTCATTGAGTGCTGGGAGCCAGGTGAGTACAGGGACCACTACTTTATCTGCCTTCAGCAGAGAATGAATGCATTCACTTCCTCATCTCTTGGACTCTTATTTGACCTGCTTGAACCTGCTTCAAGGGTGAACACTCCATGTCCACCAGCCTGTCTCTGGAGCAGCTGTAACCTTGGAGCGTGGTAATTATAATACTGACAAACTGTTTCACATTCCCCTGAATTGTCATTGAGGTCTTGACCTGCAAATGTTAGGATACCAAATTAGCTGTCAGCGTGTCATTATTAGTCCCAGTGAGTATGAGTGTGCATATCTGGAAGCATCTGGTGTTTCAGTAGGCGTCTGTATGTGTTTACACAGGCTGTAGACAGGAGAAACAAAATATAATTAGCTTTGTAGCCCTGCAGCCCAGTAAATACAGTACTGCCGCTGCTGGTAACAGGTCCCAAGCTTTGTAATAGCTTTGCAAGGCCCTTAGGAATTGTTAGCCTCTGTATAATTGCCCTGTTTGTCTTACTTCTGCATGTGTTTGTATAATCATATGGTGTAGCTATGATTTTCAGAGACCAGTGCCAAGCACTTTTGTCTGCAGAAAGAAATACTTGTGACCTCACCGTAGTGATTTGGTGCAGAGGAAGATGGGCTTGATGCCACAGCTGAAGCCTGAAAAGAGGGACACAGGGTGCTGCGATGAGGACGATGGGATAGGATGGGATGACAAGAGGTGGGGCATGGGCTGGCCCATGGCTGTGAACAAATTCTCAATGGTCAGAGAGAGACATGCAGACCATGAGGTGGACAAAACTGTGTTAGGAGCAATGACGAGAACAAAGAACCAGTATCTAACATATATAATACATTCCACATAAAGCAAATTTGGATCTGACATGGAATTACAGATCCATGAAGAAATACCTAGGTATAAAGGGTAGTAGAAAATGTATACAAGTTGCCTCAAGTGGACTCAAAATTTAGGAGAAGGAAACCATCAACATCTGCATTACATTCCTCCTGGCAAGGGGAAGAAACCCTCACCACCAACATAGTATTTGCCCTAATGAAGAGCTTGAGACACTGATAACTTGCCATCTCTTTCACCTCTCTTCAGGACTGATCCAAAGGGATTGTGGATGAGTGACTGTAAGGGCAGAGAAACAGGCAGGTACTAGGAAGGCATAACAATTGTAACTATTATCCTCAAGATGTTTTATGTAATACTGGTCCTTTTTCCCCTTCTATAATACTTTGAGACTACAAATAATTCTGTTGTTAAACTGGTAGGATTTTGATTACCTTAACAACAAATTCTTGGCTTTGCATAAGAAGTGTGCTTATTTCTTATCATAAGAAGTTTTTTGCATGCAACCTCAGCACATTGTAGACGGGAGACGGAGATCTCCGTATTCCCCAGCTCAGTGACTTAAGCACTGGGCTGTCTTGGGTTCGGGGTGGATTTTTTTGGTTTTGATTTTGGGGAGAATCTTCAGAAGAGTCTTTCTTCAAGGGCTAATTTCTCTACAGCTAATTTAAGGACAAATAATTTTCCAGACCTCAAATTCAAATTTGTTTAAAAAAATATCCCAAATGCTGTAATAATACGACGACTTTTGTGGGTTTAATGTTACTGAATGTGGCAGCAAACGTTATTTCACAGCCTATATGAGACAGACCAGACCACACTGAAATGCCAATTTTGGATCAAAGTTGGGTTGCTGGGTATAGGTTGCTAAACTAGAAAATTAGGAAATAGATGCAGGACAGTGCTAGTTGGTAGAGAAGGAGAAAACTGGTAGGTGTTGCATAAAAACAGAAAGCTTAAAAACACTTATTTGCTCTTTTTATAGATTACGCACTGTTTAATTAATGCTTCCCCGCACTTTTATTTCTGAAATACCATAATTTTGTAGCAAAACCAGGTATTTTGAAACAGGAAAGTAAAGTGCTAACATATAACATTTCTGCATTAGAAAACACCTTTTCTGTCCATTGAATTCACCAGATGGTTTTGGTGTGCCTCACATGGCACTTTTCTTCATATTTATGGAAAACAATTGCTTGGCTTGAGTCAAAATTCTCATTTCCTGCTCCTTACAGTGTCCTCAATCTAGGAAGGATGTTATACAGATGTGAGACTTTCGGATATGCCAACTCATATAAAAAGTCTATGTCATTCTTTAAAAGAACATAATTTCAAAAACCTGAAGCAACTGGGAAGGCACAAGACCAAAAATTTCTTAAGGAGCTTTTCCTCATTTAAGAAATTACTGTTATATCCTTATAATTATGGTAGGATTTGTTACATGAAAGCAACTGTCTCTTATTGCACATTGATGAATAGAAAACATCTCTGTAACACTGCTAAGAAAAGAAAAATCTTTGGATTATTTCAGTGGAGGTTGGATACATTTTGTTTCTGGATTAAAGTCTGGAAACTATGATATAACAGTAGTATTACAGCTCTAGTGGACAAGGGAAGAGCAACTGATGTCATCTACCTGGACTTGTGCAAGGCATTTGACACTGTCCCACATGCCATCCCTGTCTCTAAATTGGGGAGATATGGATTTTCTGGATGAACCACTCAGTGGATAAGAAGCTGGCTGGATACCACACTCAAAGAGTTGTGGTCAATGGCTCATTGTCCAAGTGGACATTGGTGATGAGTGGCGCTCCTCAGGGATGGGTACTGGGACCGGCACTGTTTAACACCTTTGTCGGATACATGGACAGTGGGATCGAGTGTACCCTCAGCAAGTTTGTCAATGACACCAAGCTGTGTGGTGTGGTCTACACGCTGGAGGGAAGGGATGCCTTCCAGAGGGACCTTGATAGGCTAGAGAGGCGGGCCTGTGGGAACTGCATGAAGTTCAACAAGGCCAAATGCAAGGTCCTGCACGTCGGTCGGCGCAATCCCAAGCACAGCTACAGGCTGAGTGGAGAATGGATCGAGAGCAGCCCTAAGGAGAAGGTCTTGGGGGCGTTGATTGATGAAAAGCTCAATGTGAGCTGGCAGTGTGTGTTAGTAGCCCAGAATGCCAACCGTGTCCTGGGCTGCATCAAAAACAGTGTGGCCAGCAGGTTGAGGGAGGTGATCTTCCCCCTCTACTCTGCTTTTCTGAGAACCCATCTCGAGTACTGCATGCAGCTCTGGGGCCCCCAGTATGAGAAGGACATGGACAAGAAGCCCAGAGAAGGGCCACAAAGTTGATCAGAGGGCTGGAGCACCTCTCCTACGAGGACAGGCTGAAGGAGTTGGGGTTGTTCAGCTTGGAGAAGAGAAGGTTCTGGGAAGACCTAATTGCTGCCTGCCAATACCTAAAGGGGGCCTACAGGAAAGCTGGAGAGGGACAGTTTACAAGGGCAGGGAGTGATAGGACAAGGGGGAATGGGTTTAAACTAAAAGAGAGGAGATTTAAATTAGATATTAGGAAGAAATTCTTCCCTGTGAGGGTGGTGAGGCCCTGGCACAGGGTGCCCAGAGAAGCTGTGTATGTCCCCTCCCTGACAGTGTCCAAGGCCAGGCTGGATGGGGCTTTGGGCAACCTAGTCTAGTGGATGGTGTCCCTGCCCATGGCAGGGGGGTGGGACTAGATGGGGTTTTAGGTCCCTTCCAACCCAAAACATTCTGTGGTTCTATGATTATTTGCATGCAAGTAAGATCCAGACTTGTTCTCAAAGTTCTTTTTTTCTTGTACCACAGTATTTTTTTCCCAGAAGGTTTTATTGCTTAAAACTTTCAGGTGATCTGTCAGTTCCTTAAGCAGAAAAAAGTGCTCTGTTCCCTTAGGAGAATACCCACTTTTCTGAGTATAACTCTCTGACAGACTGCAATGTACATCCCCCAGTGGACAAACACACATGGACAACAAAACTTGATGGCAGACCTCTCTGGCATTGTCGCTGTAATTTCATGCAAATTTATTTTTATTCTAGGTATAACTGTCTTCTTAGTATTCTTCTAGCTAGTATTCCTTGTAAGATAAATAATGCAAGCAACCCTGTTATCACACCAGAAAAAAAAGACGGCATAAAACATGGTTGCCCAGGGAAGTGGTGGAGTCACTGTCCCTGTGGGTGTTTAAGAAAAGGTTAGACATGGTACTGAAGGACATGGTTTAGTGGTTAATAGGTGGTGGGGGTACAGTTGGACTGGATAGTCCTTGAGGTCTCTTCCAATCTTAATGACTCTGTGATTCTATGATTCTATGGCCTTTGGTACCATATACTTTCGCTATTGAACAAATAACTTTTGACATTGATCCATCTAAAGCTTTCTCCTGCAATCCATGCATACATCAAATTTGCCTGGTAAAGAACAAGACTCTCTCATTTAAAACATGGCAAAAAGAGAAAGCCTATGTTTTCATTTTCCATTGGTTACATCCACTGAACTTCTTGCCCTGAAGCACCCCTTTGTGGGTATTCTGGGAATATGAAAATAGAAATGACTTGATTAACAGATGTCATCTCTAATCTTAGTGAGATGCCAGGTGCCCTTGCATATCACCAAAAGAAAAAAGAAGACTGCAAGCCACCACCCTCAATCTGCTGTGCACGTGAATATATGACACCAGCCCAGTAGAGCCTTCTTTACTATGCAGCTAGTGGGTCATCCTCGTGATTTCTGCAAGTTACAAACCCTAATGCAAGCAACGTTTCCACCAGCCGAGGCATCACGACAATCACACACGGGGTGACTTCTCACGTGCTGCCTTTCACTTGGAAAATACAATGAAAATGGTAATTTTTGCATGGGTTGCACCTCCAGTTCTTGCCTATGTCTTCTTGGTCTAAAACCAGGGAGACAGATCATACCTTGGTGTCCCAAGACAAGGAGAGGCTATAAATAGCTGTCATCAAAACTAATCATACAGTCCAAAATGTGACATTGAACCTTCCAACTGTAAATATTATAATAGGGAAGAAGCTGTTCCAGATGTGGAACTGGCCTACAAGCTGGCAATCTGTGTTTTAACCCTCCAGTGGCTGCAGTGATCTAGGAGACAAATCCTGGGCTGCGATGAGAGCAAGCACTGGGAATGACACGCAGCAGGCAGAAAGGTCCTGTTAAAATCCCAGATGGTAAGAAGAAAGCTATAGTGGTGATGTGAAACCCTAGCCTACTGCAGGACTGCTGCGTAGCGGGGTCATGAGCGTTCCCCAAAGAATGGAAGAAAATGTTTATTAATGAGAATTTAAAAGAATATGTTAAACAAAATGAATTTCTAGAGGTCTGCTAAAGTGAGCGGATATCTGCTCTGATGTCTGCTGAACAGACTTCAGTGTAATGCTTGTTGATATTCTGCTCCTTGATTTCCACCAGACATTTATCTTGCGTTTAGTCACAGTATTTTTAAGAAAGAAAATAGTCTGATGTAATTTTGGGTAGCTTCTGGGAGGTATCTCTATCCAGTTGATTTTATTTGCGGACTCCTCATGTTGGTCTTGGTTTGCTAAAAACATTTTGATTAAGGAACACATTTAAAATACGTTTAAGCCTGGCAGAAACACGTGCTGAAACACTTTCCTGATCTGGGTCCAGGCGCAGCAAAGCCATGCTGGTGTGATTGCCTGCTGACAGGCAGTGGGGTGCGGCAGCAGGGCACTCCACCCTCCCACAGGGCAGGAGCAGCACAGGGTTTTGGAGATCCTGGATGCTCTGTGCATCATTTCAGCCTGTTCCCACGCCACACTGACTGGTAGGTGACCTGTACAGCCTCCTTCCAATTTTAGCTGAGGATGTGAAGGACATAAAAATACTTTTCTGTGGTAAACCGGAGCCTTCCCAGGGATGCTTCCTGATGGTGCAGTCAGCCACCCACTCTCTGGGGTGGTATCTTGACACTATTTCATGGAATCTGAGTTATATAAATCTTAGTATTTTAGTTAGCTATTTGTATTTTGGGCACTCTAGTCAGGACCTAGTCTCCAGTACTAAAAAAAAAAAAAAAGGTGTATCCACAAAGTATGTACTTTGTGACATGATTACATTTCCACTGGGAAGCAGATATGGGGTCAGGCTGCTACTGGCCCTTTCTGCATGTCCTCAGAAGGGGTTGTAGTGAGAAGAACCTGTTTTCCGTACAAGAAACTTGAGAAGCTGATGTGGAGTGTGTGTGAAACGTTTAGGCAGAAGACCACGATGCAGAAATAAACAAAGAGATGGAGGGGAGAGGTAAGCAGTTGTACTGTTAGGAAAGGTGACCTGGTAGCATTTCACAGGTTTACAGATTCACAGATTGGTAGGGGTTGGAAGGGAGAGAGCTCTAGAGATCTAGAGATCATCTAGCACACCCCCCAGCTACAGCAGGATCACCTAGAGCAGGTTGCACAGGATCATGTCCAGGTAGGTGTGGAATATCTCCAGAGAAGGAGACTCCACACCCTCTCTGGGCAGCCTGTCCCAGTGCTTTGCCACCCTCACAGTGAAGAACTTTTCCCTCAAGTTGAGATGGAACTTCCTGTGTTCCAGTTTGTGCCCATTGCCCCTTGTCCTGTCACTGGGCACCACTGAGAAGAGTCTGGCCCCTTCCTCTAGACATCCACCCTTTCAATACTTGTAAGCATTGATGAGATTCCCTCTCAGTCTTCTCTTCTTCAGGCTAAACAGCCCCAGGTCTCTCAACCTTTCCTCATAACAGAGGTGCTCCTGTCTCCTACTCATCCTCATAGCCCTCCACTGGACTCTCTCCAGTAGTTCCCTGTCTTTCTTGAACTGGGGAGCCCAGAACTGGACACAGAACTCCAGATGTGGGCTCACCAGGGCAGAGCAGAGGGGGAGGATAACCTCCCTCGACCTATTTGCCACACTCTTCTTGATTTACCTGAGGATACCATTGGCCGCCTTGGCCATGATGGCACACTGCTGGCTTATGGAGAGCTGGTCATGACTAGGACTCCCAGACTCTTCTCCACAGTGCTGCTTCCCAGCAGGTCAACCCCTAACCTGTACTGGTGCCTGGGGTTGTTCTTCCCCAGCTGCAGGACCCTGCACTTGACCTGGTAGAATTTCGTAAGGTTCCTCTCTGTCCAACTCTCTCATCTGTCATTTAGGTCATTAGAGCCTCTAGAGAAGGCAGGCACCATCCCACCATGGTAAACACCCATTGCCCCTTGTGGAAGCCTCATTCCTGGTTTGCCTGTTGGTATGGGTTTGCCTGTTGGCATGGAGACTGTGGGACACATCCGTCTGGCAGCCTTGAAAATCTGCACATCTGTCCACGTTCAGGACACCACATGTTTTAACACTGCTTCACCTCACACTTAATACGAAGCACAGTAGGAGAGCTATTTTACGTATAAAATCTACTTTTGGGACAGGACAGAGAGGGGAGCAGAAGTCATTACTGAACACAAACCTGATGAAGACTTCTTCTCTGGGGGCAGGAAGCCTTGGAATGCTCGAGTGCTGAGCAGTCCTGCCCCAGCATCGCTGCAGGAGACCACAGTGCTATTGTGGCACAAAGTCAGAAATGCTGAATAAGCGTTTTGGGACCTGAAAGGCAGCGCAGTGAGGGGATGACTAAGGGGCAGAAGGAAAGGGAGTAGAGAAGGCATTTCCATATCCTCTGTCCTGTAAGACGGGATGAATCACAGCTATACTATTGCTAAAAGGAGCGGGAATCAGCTAAGTAAGAAGCACTGTGGTCCCTGGCTGGAGGGACCAGCAGCAGCAGGCAGAGGGCTGGCATCCCCTCCTGCCTCCAGCACCCACCCCTCCTGGGTCCCCTTCTGCAAGGTGCCTGTCCCGTCCATGCCAGCGACAAAGGCATGGGGACTGGGCAGCCAGGAGCTGCAGGTGCACAGCCCTCAGCATGCCCGACTCCGTCCCAGCGCGGTGCTGCAGGGTGGCCGCTGTGACAGCAGCAAAGCAGGGTGAATCACAGAATCCCAGAATCACAAGGGTTGGAAGAGACCTCGAAAGATCATCTAGTCCAACCCCCCCTACCAAGGTAGGGCCACCTAGAGCACATCACTCAGGAACGTGTGCAGTCGGGTTTTGAATGTCTCCAGAGAAGGAGACTCCACAACCTCTCTGGGCAGCCTGTGCCAGTGCTCTGTCACCCTCACAGTGAAAAAGGTTTTCCTTACATTAACCCAGAACCTCCTATGCTCCAATTTGCACCCGTGGCCCCTTGTCCTATCACTTAATAAGACCGAGAAGAGCCTGGCTCCATCTTCCCGACACTCACCCTTTACATATTTATAAACATTGATGAGGTCACCCCTCAGCCTCCTCTTCTCCAAGCTAAAGAGACCCAGCTCCCTCAGCCTTTCCTCATAAGGGAGATGTTCCACTCCCTTGATCATCTTAGTGGCTCTGCGCTGGACTCTCTCTAGCAGTTTCCTGTCCTTCTTGAGCTGAGGGGCCCAGAACTGGACACAATACTCCAGATGCGGCCTCACCAATGCAGAATAGAGGGTGAAGGGAGAGAAATGTGATTTTCCTGTGAGAAGGTTAGGGATATCATATAGGTTAGGAAAGTAGCCTTATAAATTCCCTCTTGCCTTGGACTTTCGACGTTTTGTATCAACAGTAAGACTGGAAAATGCTCTTGGCATTTCTCATCAGAAATCTGGGAAGATATGAAATGAAGAGGTATAAGAAACTACCTAAGGGAAGTACAATACTCACAAGACCCATTTGTATGGAGCAACTGCTAGGGCACAAAATATATCTGTTTAATTCTCCTTGCAGATACAATGTGATAAGTAGCTCCTAAACAATTAGGCAGCGTTTGTATGCAATATTAAGCAGTTGTTTTGTTTCACTTTGAAAAACATTTTATGCTGTCTGACCATGGATTATTTT
This sequence comes from Psophia crepitans, assembly GCA_013399095.1. Classification (NCBI taxonomy): domain Eukaryota; kingdom Metazoa; phylum Chordata; class Aves; order Gruiformes; family Psophiidae; genus Psophia; species Psophia crepitans. The sequence continues at coordinate 397,074 of VWZZ01007537.1, forward strand.
TCTGCCTTTAGAAGTATAGAGGCTTTTGACGTTTATAGGATTAAAGAACACTAGAAAATGATGGCATGTGGTTGATGATTTCCCTTAGAAGTATTATTCTTTTGGAAAACATTGACTTAATTAAATGTAAAAAGTTTATAGGAATGTATCCATTTCATGACAATCTGACAGGAGATTATCTTAATATTTTGCTTCTGTGAAGCAGAAACACCTGATTTTTTCATTACCATTTAAACTGTGAACAAATAAAAGTGTTAAAGTGGTAGTGTTGATAATGTTTCAGTCTTATCAAAATAAATGCCAAACAAATAATATTAATTCCTCTCTTTCATAAGATTTTTTGTTAACCTTATTTTTCAACTGTATTTGAAACAAGGTGAGTTTTCAATGTCTTGGAATTTTCTCTAAGATGGAAATTTTAAGTTTTGACCCATTCAAGTTATCACTTTAGGCTACAATTTAATTTATAGCTTCAGCTTTTCATCATCTTGCCCTCTGGGGTCCACAGAGTCTAAAATTTATGCCTTCTGTTCCTCTTCACAGATGTTTATTCTTACTCTAATGACAAAGGATGAAAATCCACAGTCTGTTTCAGACTAATGAAAGAATGTAAAATTATTTTGGGAATGAAATGGAGCTCTGAATACAAGCCAGCAGATTTATTTATGTCTTCATATAAGAAATTCTGAAACTAGTGACTCCAAGACAGAAATATTTTGCCAGTTACTGAGCAGAGCTGGAATGGAAAGAAAACTTCATTATGATTTCAAGCAGTTGTACTGAGTCGCACTGGTAGTCTGTCCAGTTCTGTGCCTGGGAGTGGCTGTTTCCAGATAGTTCATGGAAACGTACCAAAAATTCAGGGTCGACTTGCATGAAGGAAAGTTCCTTCCTTACCTGCAATGCAAGAAGTTGGCTTTGTTCTACACTGTAAGAGTCAACACTCTTGCCAAAATACTAATTCACTCTGTAAATCCGTGGAGAACCTGCCTTGAACTTTGCAAAATACACTGCTGGGATGAAACAACAAGTGCAACAACTCAATTGTTTATAATGCAAAAAATTTGCGTTGACTTGCCCACAGATTTTTGTTTTCCTGGTTTGGGTTTCATAGTCTGTCGTTTGCTCTGGTAAAAAGCAGTTCCTGCTCTCACTTCTCTATTTCATTTCCATATACTTTTAGCACTTCCCTTCTCCAAAAACATTGCAGAAACATAGAAAATAGTGCAGCTGTCTCCCTTACCTCAAGTATCTCAACAAACCCCTGTCCAGTTTAAAACTGTCAGGGAATGGAGATCCGCTCCTCCCCCCCCCCCCCCCCGCNGACAAGTGCTTGACTTTTTTTTTAAAGCTCTGGTCCTCTGGCATTTTAATTCAACTTCTCCTGTCTTTGGAATTTATTGGCATCATCTTTATACGTATTTTCAAACTAGTTGCAGATCTCATCCTGTCTCGTTCACCTTTCTTTTCCTTAAATCATTAATTTTCTCTTGCAGTTTGTGGATCTTTGTCATCAGAAGCAGGGAGCAAAGTCTAGAAGGAGGTGGGATGCAAGTGCTGAGAAGGGATCTGGGTAGGTCCTTGATGGCAGGCAGTGATGGCTGAACTAGCACTGCTCCTGATGGCAGTGTCTCTGACCTCATATCAGAGATCTGAAATAATGGAGACACCATGGCCTCCCCAGTGTTTCACTGTCCTAGTCGTTGGGAGGATTTCCCTAATGAATTTTCATTGCCAACACTTAATCTCAGTAGTTGTCCATTCTACCATGAACACAAGAACATGTTATTCCTTTCCATTGCAACAGCTGATGAAATATTTGAAACACACTCTCTGCATTAGATTGTGCAGTCTTTCCTTCTAGACCATATAGCCAAACACTACCACTTTGTCCTCCTGATTTTCTGCCAGTTCACATTGTACTTCCAGTGCTGCACTCCAACTGCACGTTAATCCATCTGACGCCTTATTAATAATTAGCAGAGAAGGTTTCTTTCATGTCTTATTACCTACATACCAATGTGTCTTTACACCACAAAATCCTTGAGTCATGTCCAGCTTCTTATTCACTCTAATTCCCACATGCTTTTGAGAGAACTGGGCTCACAGCCACAGCCCACCCTATCTGCACAGTTGGTTATGCCTGCCTAAAGGTAAAATTTTGCACTTGTCTTCTATTACATTTTTAATACCATTTCTGGTTTGTAATCATCATACTGTTCTTCACTGTGTTGTCCCAGGTTTAATGTTGTCTTCAAGTTTAATGAATAGATCCTCTACACCTTCTCATCACCTAAGGAGTTAATAAGAACATTAAATGGTCTCAGACCCAGCAGAGTCCATCATAACTTTTTCCTTCAATTTTGACTGAATAATTTCTTGCCAGTATTATATCTGCCTTACAGAAGTTTTGTCCAAAACATATTTCTACTGCTTGGTTATAAAAGTATCAGTGTCTCCTTACTGTCTAGATAATTGGCATCCTCAACTGACCTGGAGCTATAAAGTCTTCTAGCTGCCTGTCAAGGAAGCTTGTGTATCTTGATAGGTCTTACTCGATAAATTCAAGTTGTTTATAATTCACTATGTATTCTTCTAGACAACTACAAGTACTTATCTAAGAACTGAGGTTTTGTCAGTATTCCCTAACTGTTCTTTTCCCTGTTCCCTGGGTAAAGTTAAGTGTGACGTTCCTACAAACAACCCTTGTCAAAATCTCAAGGAGAAAAGGCTCCGAAACTGCTTCAGCCAGTTCTCCAGTTTGGGGGTGGATCTCACCATGCTCAGATGATCTTAAACCAGTTTGATGTATTTCAGTACTCTCCACCTTGTTTTTCCCAGTTCTGCTCGGCATATGTACCTCGTGTAACTGTGTTTGCCATCTGACTGCAACATACCTTTCCAGTGAAGACTGACACAAACACCCCCCCACACCTCCGCCCTTATCTCGGTGTCATCTGTTGTCTTTCCTCTCTGTGGAACGAGAGATCAACATTTTCCTGTGCTTTCTCTCTACCAGTAATGCTGCCACAGAATAATTTCCTATTACAGTACAGGACATTATACCTCCATCTTTTTGTTTTTAACCCTCACATGCTTTTGCAACTCTGTTCAAGTTATGCTTATCAATCTGAACTATTTTCCATTTTCTGTGAAATTTCTTGTTTGCTTACAGACACGGAAAAGCCAGTGATTTAATACAGTGAGTCTTACTGTACCTCCCACCTTTCTTGTGGGACAGTTTGTGCTTTTACGGTTATTCACCCTAACTAACTCCTCCATCCATCAAGGCTTTCAGTTATGAATTCTCTTGAGTTTACTGAAATATACCTCCCCCAAATCCCCTCTTTTTAGTTTGCTTTTTCATGTGTAAGTCACAGACTTTGTAATTCCAATTGGTTATTCTAGAGGCTCTCTAACATCCACATGTTGGGGGAGTCTCGCCATGAACTAATCACTCTAGTGCACAGTTTGTGGACTTCTTCTTTCTGCAAAGTTAGCTAGAAAGACAAGTTCGTGCTCCAAAGATTTGCTATTGTGTGCAAGATGATTATGATTCCTTTTTTTTTGCTTTTTGGTGTGGTGGTTTTTTTTTGTTTGTTTTTTTTTTTTGTTTTTTTTTTTTAAGCAGAGGTTTTTAATGACTTGCTCTTCCTGCAAGTGTTTCTTTTACTGGAACCTGCCAGGGGATGTTAATAGTGAGATGAATTTGAGAACGGTGAATGACTCCCAGAATCTTAGAAGCTTTTGATTAGGAGAAAATTGAAATGCAAAAGCTATTATTTCCTCAGTCAGACCACAGCTTCTTTGTAGATAAGCAAACAAGGAAGCTACAAGAATGCTAATCAATTTGGGACATGAAGAACAAAGAATTTCCCTCTCTTCTGCAAATCTACCCTCCTACTTAATTAAAAAATAGTCTCCCTTGGAGGACAATAGGAAAATGAGGGGAGTGGGGAGGAGAAGTCAAAAGAGTTATAGAAGAAACCTCTGCTGAAACAGAAGGTGTAAAGTTTGACATTTCCTGATTCCTTCTGTAATTAAAGAATCACCCCCATACCACCTGTGATCCATTTTTTCTGGATTAAGAGGACTGATCTGTGTAGTCCAGCCCTCTCCATACATGCTCACATAGGCTGGGGTTTGCCTGAAGCCTGTTGTGGTCCCTGCTTGGTGAGCACAGATGACATAACCAGCAGATACAAGGATCTGCAATGCTGCTAAGTAAAACTCAAGGACGTGGGTTTGTAAACCTCCCCACTTCAGGATCCCTGAGATGAGGCAAAGAGGCTAGAACTAAAGCCTGCAAAACCTTCTTGTAGTCCCCAGTGCCTGCTCTGCTGGAAAGGGCAAGAGCATCCCTGCCTGCAGTCCTAGGGAGAAGCTGGTAGGGTGAGACAGAGGGACAGGGAAGACCACAACACTGATGGGTGTAGAGACGTGAGGAGGTGCGGAGGAAAAGGAGGGTTTCGCTGTTGAGCCATGCCACATTGCTGTTCAGAGATAAAAGTGGTTTTGGCTACGAAAGAAGAACGTGGGAACCCAAACGTTGCCTACAAACCTAGCTGTTTGCCTTCAAGGCTGCCTGTAAGGCAGGTTAACTTTACTGGGGTGTGAGAGGAGAGATCTGCAAAAACCAGCTGCTTCCCATCAGCCCGTTGAATTGCAATGTTGAGGAAGCTGTCCGATTCTTAAAAATACAACAATGAATTAAAACAGAAACTAAAGACTTGTCAGGAGGGGAAAAGATGGATACAAACAGAAATTAAAAGAGAGAAAGCTGTGGGAGTTCTTGAAGACTGGGCAACTTTAATAGCCTGGAGAGCTATAAACCCTTACAATTCACCCTACCAACAAGAAGCTAAATCCACCTCACTGCAGTAAAGAGGGAATGCCTCTCTGTTCCTTCCTTTTCCTCTCATGTGTCCTGGCTGATGCAGAAAGAGGAGGGACAATGAATATTTTATCTCCTAATGAATAACTGGTGCATGCTCCTCAGGCTGTGTTTCAAATGTCTCACAAGCAATATCCATGCATGAAATCAGCCTGGCCCTGAAAAAACAGAGCTGCATCTAACTACTACAGAGCAGCTACTGATAAAAACAGCAACAATGGGAGCTGTTGAAGCAATTCTGATGATTTTGAAGGTGATGCTTTAGCACTCCACCTTGGTTCTGCTTAGGAAGCCCTCTCTTCTGCCTGCAAAGGTTTCTCAGTTCTTTATTACATGTAAATTTTCATCTAGCAAAAGCTGGACTCTTGCTCTCCAGGAAATGCTGGAGAAAATGGAATTTCCAAGCCCCTCATTATGCAAGCCCCCTCAGCACTGTCTCACAAAAACAGTGATTCAGCGTTCCTTGGGCAAATGGACACATTAACACGCTTTGTACACTCTAGGCTGTTTCCCAGCTAGCATTCCTCCCACGGTGGATGCAAAACACTATTATTTGTTTTAAAGACACTTTCCTGTGAAAGAAAGAAAATCCTTCAAAGAGCTACGTGAGATTGGACCATATCCAAAATACAAGTGTTCAGATTAAAATAATCATTCCTTCTGAAATATGCAGCTCTACAAACTGTTCTCAGTATGTAGAACAGCATGAACTTTTCTCCAGTAAATCACAAACCAGGAAATCTAGGTAAAATCAAGATGTTCTATGTCCTGTTTAACTGTCTAGCTACTGAGAGAAGTTTCCCTTACCAGAAAATCCAATTAATCCAACATAGATTTGTGTAAGGGCTAATTTGCCCCAAATATCTATGGGCAAAATTGGTATGTTATTGGCTACTACAGCTTCTGAGACTCTCATTACAAAAGTTTTGTGCCAACTGGTAGAAGTCTTCACGAATTAAAAAAAAAAACTTGAATGAAAAAACTTAGATCTCCATAATACATATCGCTTCCTTAATGATTGTTCTTTGAAAGACGGAAATTTGTACTTTGCAAAAGGAGTGAAAAGCCCATTAGACTTGGGTGAAACAAAGTTTCAGCTTTGTTCATGTGTAGTCATTTAGGCTGTGTATCTGTCTCATACAATAAGCAGTTCAGCCAGAAATTACTAAGCATCATCTACCTCTTTCCTAATGCAACGCCAGCTATCGCTATTTCTTTTATTGCACTGAGTCCTTTTCAGCTCAGCAGCATGAAAAGAAAAGACTAATGAAGAAAGAATCACCTTTCAGAGATGCTGGGTCATAGGATTAGGTTTTTGACATGCCTTCTCCTTTGGGAGGTGAGGTGGCTCAGCAGAGGCTGCTGGGATGGAAAAATAGCAGTATATTCCTCGTCTGATTGAAGATGCCAGTATGATCTTTTCAGTCTGTACTGATGCAGTAAGTGTTAAGACAGGCCACTTAATGAAGCTGTGAAATGATTAAATGCCACTGCTCTTAATGGGAAAAAAGACATTTTCAGGACAGGTAATTTTGCAGTCACCCCCTACAGACACTACAGATGACAAAGTAAGTACTGGAAATGAGGAGGTAATGTCAGACGCGCTACGTTGCTTCAGGCATTTTGTTTCACATTCATCCCTATGCAAGGATGCTGTTGATCTGGTAATCTTCCAAAAGAAAAGCTGTATTATCTTGTTAGCGATGAGGCAAGTCTAGAAGGGCTTCACTGAAGCGAGCAAGTTTGTGATTTAGTTGGGAAAACCCAACAGCACTCCTGTGACGGCAAAGCAAACCTGGTGCCCAGGGCGGGTCTGGTGGTGCTTGCTGGGGCCTGCTGAAGCATGGGTGTCTGCACCGAGGAGCCACCTGCCAGAGCTCTCCTCATTATTAAATGTCTTCATCTGTCACACGCCATATCTTAGCAGGTGTTTTCACTACCTGAAAACCATCCTGTCCTCCTGTCCTCCATTTGCACTCCAGAAAGTGTGGATATTCTGTTCTCCTTTCTTGTTTGAAACTCTTGAAGAGTGAATTGACTGCCCTCAAAAGGCTGTGCAAAGCCGTCTTCAGAAAAGTGTTGTGTAGCAACCTACACCGCAGGCAGGAAATCCGTTTGGTCCGGGGATCCCTAGTAGACTTGGACACCACAAGTCAGGGTATCAGGATGTGGCTTGCATGTATGTTACTTATTCCTTGCAGACATAAAAACATTTGTCAGCTGTTACAGTCCCAGTCCTGAGAGAGAGAAATTTGGGGCATGGAGGAAGGGAAGATAATTTCTCATTTCAAGCTTAGTTCTCTCTTGTATCTGCTGCAACATTTTTTTGGCTGACATGTGGTGTTTCAAGCCTGTCTCTTCTGCTAGAAAAATGACACAGTGATGAGAAACGGCAAGTCCTCTTTTGTGTGTGTTGAATTGCAGATGACTCTTATATGGTGGACATTGGTCTGTTCTGTAGGGGTTTGATAACGCTGTCTGTTCATGCTCTGTGAGTTTTAAATGAAAGCATTTACCAAACTAGTGGTAGCACAGCAGTGTCTCTTTGTTACACCGGACACTTTGCATTGCCTTAAGTGTATCATTTTGACTATATCAGTTCCTGATAAATGAAGTTCTCTGGGTGGAAACTATGTACTACCAACATAGAAGAAAGAAATAGCTCATTTAGAAAAGAACAAGTTCTCAAAACCCTGGTGTGAAGCAGACTTCTATTATTGGAAGCTGTTTCCAATCCATCCTTCCAGCAAATTTATACCATTTTCAGAGACCGCTGTCCAGACCAAGCTGGACTCTTTACCTGGCACTTGATGTTACACAACCACGAAAGACTTTTCTTGATAGCTTTAAGAAGAAAACAGGATGATTTTTCTGTGACATAGTTTCAGTGTGATTGATGCTCCACATCTGTCAAGCTGACGTTAAGTAGCAAAGAGCACAGAATTACACGGCTTTTTTGTTTGTGGGGTGACTGCTCTGAAATTACTTGTCTAAGAGACGATACAAGGGAGTGTTGGCCACTGCTGCCTGCCTGGAAGACTGCTTAATGTTACACATAGCCTGAAAGCTGGGCTTTCAGTGGTCATACATGTGACATAACAAGCTACATCTGACTTGGTGGGTACTTATTGCCCTTGGCAGGTTTTAGGTCATGCCTAAGTGAAAGTGCAGTTATTGTACAGGAAGAAAACAGAGCTGAGAACCACCATGTATGTGTCACAGTGACACCCTGCAGTTGACTGCTGCTGGACCCTGCTCCTGGACACCAGAGCTCTTCCCAAAGAGCGCTCCCAGGGGGGTAGGAACTTGAAGGCGTGAGGCAGTCCTATTGCATGTCATGGGACATAGATACAGTACATGTGCAAAGCCTGTGGCAGCTCCATTGTTTTCTCCTGCTACAACCTTTCCTAAAGTCAGATTGCTGTTATAGCTTTTTTCCTTTTTTTATTTATTTATTATCTTGGCTGAAAATCCTATGGCATCAAAACTGGAATGCCAGTCTAATAGATATGAATCGTTCCCCCCGGGTTAAGAGGGGTATCTTAAGCTCTTGGGAGTAATTTGTGAACAGTTGTGTCTTGATTTCAGCTGAGATAAAGTCAATGGATAGAACCACCACATCAGGAGAGATGCTGGAGGTAAGGCAGCCCAATCTGCTCCCTGTGTGACTGATGCCCAGAGGTGGGAGAATCATAGAATCATAGAATCATTAAGGTTGGAAGAGACGTCAAGGATCATCTAGTCTGACTAAACCACATCCCTAAGTACCACATCCAACCTTTCTTTAAACACCCGCAGGGACAGTGACTCCACCNATCTACGAGAAGAGGCCAACCCCCAGCTCAACACAACTTCCTTTCAGGTAGTTGTAGAGGGCAACAAGGTCTCCCCTGAGCCTCCTCTTCTCCAGACTAAACAAGCCCAGTTCCTTCAGCCGCTCCTCATCAGACCTGTGCTCCAGCCCCTTCACCAGCTTTGTTGCCCTTCTCTGGACACACTCCAGGGCCTCAGTGTCCTTCTTGTAGTGAGGGCCCCAAAACTGGACACAGCACTCGAGGTGCAGCCTCACCAGGGCTGAACACAGGGGGACGATCACCTCCCTGCTTCTGCTGGCCACACTATTCCTGATACAGGCCAGGATGCTGTTGGCCTTCTTGGCACACTGCTGGCCAATGTTCAAGCGAGCATTGATCAACACGTCCTGGCAGGCAATCATGTGAAATACAGCACCAAGGAATTTCAGCCACTCCAGCCAGTAAGTCAGCTTCATTGGAGGCCCAGCTGAAATGCCCCTATGCAAAAGGACATAGCATTAGGAATAAACAAGAGCAGTTAGAGACATGCGCATGCCTGCAGGGCTGTGATCTGATTGGAGTCATGGAGATGTGGTGGGATGGCTCCTATGACTAGAGTGTTGGAATGGGAGAATACAGGCTCTTTAAGCAGGGGAGATGAGACACGGGTCTTGCCCTCTATGTCAGGGACCAGCTGGAGTGCCTGGAGCTCTCCTTGGGGATGAATGAGGAGCTAACTGAGAGCTTATGTGTCAGGATTAAAGGGAGGGCAGGACAGGTGACACTGTAGTGGGGGTCCACTACAGGTCAACCAGTCTCACCTTTGTGCCAGGCGGGATCATGGAGCAGATCCTCCTGGAAACTATACTCAGGCACATGGAAAAATAAGGAGCTGATGGGTGACAGCCAACATGGCTTCACTAAGGGCAGCTTGTGCCTGACAAATTTGATGACCTTCTACATTTTAAGGTCATAAGCCACTCTGGCTGATTGACCTTACTGACCAAACTTTGCAAGCTGTTGTTTCTGGAGTCCTAATTGCAGCTGTGGATGTTGATTACGTAGGAATCTGTGGTAAAACTCTGCTTTATCTGGCCTGGAGCTCATCTTTTATGTTGTTGATTTTGCAAAATATTTTTAACCTTTCTTTTTTTTCTGTACTGCTTGGCAGTACTCTTGACATCCCCATCGAGTCCTTTTTCACCTGTGGCAACAACAACAGGTCACAGCCGACGCCATGCAGGTCTGACTTTGAAACGGCTTAAATCTATGTGCATTTGTTGTTTAATTTCTCCCACTGTCTCCACTTATTATTCCTCCTCTCTTCCCCATCTGTTTCATTGTCCCTCTGCACATCTGTCATGCCAAGTCAGTTTTCTAGACTGAGTTCTTATATCAATCAGGTGCTGGGATCTGATTCCTCAGTATCTTACACTATAGAGTCCTATGTCACTTCATCCTACAAAGCTTGTATTTGCACGTGGCGGTGAGTGTGCATTACATTTGTAACATGCTGATCTGAGTGCTCTGAATGTCCTTTGTGGTTGGTTTGACCGTATCTGTCATGTGTTATATTCTTGGATGGCTACATGTGTTTTTCCAACACTCTGAGCTTCCCTGTTACTCTTAATTTGCTTTCCTGCAGTGAGACCATGGTACATGTGCCAGCAGACTATTTTCTGTTCCTGAACGTGCCTCCTAGCGACTTTTCTTTTTTCTTCAACTGCAGCTCCTCAACAAAATCCGTAAGACCTGTCCCTTTCTTATCATTCAGGATTCCTGATTGCACATCCAGTCTTTCTTTGTCTTAGGTGGACCACCAGCTGGAGTTTGCACTGTTTTTTGCCAGAATTCACGTACTGCAGCAGTTAAAAATCCCTGCAGGGAAGGTGACGTGCTTTTCAGACTGCAGATTGTTAAAAAAGAGGCTAAGACTTGCAATGCCCACTGGGTGGCTCCAGACACTGCACCTGCTCCTCCTCCAACTATACCTCCACCTACTCACAGCTAGCCCAGGTCTGAAATACGTGCAAGTGCTGACTACTGGCAAGAATGGCAGGGCAGTGCCCGTGGTAACAAACACATGGTGCAACAGGTACATAATTAATAGTTACTAATGACTATTCGCATCATGGTAAATCCCAGAGGCGCAGTGAGTGCCTTTGTAGGAAGAAACATTGATTCTTAGATTCCGCCCATTGCACTTCAGGCACTTAACTAAGGGACCGATACTCAAGGCAGAGAGATGGTCTTACACAGGCCATGCAGGTGATGCTCCTTCCTCACTGACTGCATGGGGGGCTAAAGGAGATGATGCTCTTAATGTGGGTGACTTATTCAAACTCCTGCAGTTATACAGGATGAACCTGAGCCTTTGGGAAAAGGGACCTACTGAGGACCAGAACTGCCGTGGTGTCTTCCCTGTCTCTGCGAGCACTTGTGTGTGGGCGGGTGTGTACACCGCGTGTTCTGGCCTTGCCAGACACAGGCGCAGCACATAAAGGGAGGTTTGGCAGAGAAGAAGATAATCCTCTGATTTAAGGTGAAGAAGACAGAGTAAATAATTGCGGTAAACATGATAAAATCAGTCCAGGCGGTTGTCTAACTCTGTGCCTTCTCTTCGTAAATAAGCTCCAGGTTTGTCACCTCTTCCAAAATTGTGCATGTGTATGTCACCTCCATACAAACATGTCTTTCTGTTGCAGAATGTCCAAAATTTTGTTTTTTTCCAGATGCCAGGTGCTATATGGACTAACTGTATGGAAGAAACTGTTTAACCAGAACTGCCCTGTGGTAGGGACAGTATATGGGGAAAGCTAACTAGCCAGCCAATACAGCAAAGATAAGCATTACTAGGAAAGGAATGGAGAGTAATCCTTTTTAGTTTACTCCAGGCAACAATCCCATATGGCCCATGATGAAGACTTAATTCAGATGTAGTGAAGTCAACAATTCCTATTCTTCATGCTATACCACGAACTACTGCTTCAGGAAACCTCTGCCAGTTTTACTACGCTTAAAAGAAGTATGGAGATCTTAGAGGGCTTTGCACACAGAGGGACTGTGGTGATTCAACACATGTGATAAATACATGTGTTATGAAGATATTTCCCAGTCTTGCAAAAGGCATCACACTGAGAGTCATGTGAATTTTTTAGCTTTGCAATGTTAAAACCAAGAAGGCTCTGAAATTTTGCACTTGATAATCTGTCACTGGGTCTCATCTAGTATGGCAATAGACACACAGCCTTGTGCAGAACCAGCCTTGCCATGTTATTGAAAGGCTGCAGTGATTAAAATTACACTTCTCTTGCTGAACCTGGCCCAAGGGTCATAACTGCCCCTTTCACAAGCGGCTGTAGCATGCTATCTACTGTATCAGAGATTTTGATTCATTTAGAAACTGATGTGACTTTACAATGTGTTAGCTTGCCTAAAAAAAGGGACTTGAAAACTTGCTTCTGTCCAGAGCTGAATTTAAGCCTATGTGCCCCTTCTTCTTGGGGAACATGTCTCTCAGTCTTTAGCACGCTGACATGGATGAAGTGTCAGAAGCACTTGAGGAGGAAATTCCTTGATATGTGGAGGCAGGGCTTTGGAATTTTTTCTATATCTTGCTCCCAAATTAAGCAAATGGGTGTCTCTATCAAGGTCTGTATCTGATGTACATATCTGAGGAGAGCAGACAGAGCTAGAGTGAAGGGGGTTTGTGCTCATACTGAACAGTCAATCCTTTTCCCCACTTTATAAGATGCATAGGCATCATTAAATAATTACAAGCTAGCTGCCTAGGAGGTGTGGAAGATATGGAGTTTGCTACTCCTAAGCCCAGAACAGCAGCATTTAGGCTACTGTTAAAGCACTGACATGTTATTCTGCTATTTTAAGTATGGGTTGAGTTTCAGAACTGAGGTAGTAAGCTGTGTTATTAAGTGGAATTTTTTTTTTTTTTGGGAAGTGCTACATCTGAATATATTATAACATATGTAAGAACCTCAAACCAGTTGCCACCCAGCAACTCTTAACTCATGGCTTTTCTGAGATCATGCTGCAAGTCCTGAGGAATTCTCTAATCACACCACAGAGTGGGTTCCTTTGGAAATCTGAGATTTCCTGTTGTTGAGGCTTTTGGTCTAGGTTTTCTTTTTTTGTCTGTTTTCCTAAGAAATGTATCACATGTGAAATGCACTCCAGCAAAAGCTTTATGGGAGGTGAAGGATGTGCTGTTTTGGAAACCACAGTCCTTAGGGGTTGCTGAAATTGGAATCTGTGGAGCTTCAGCAGATGAGATCTGATATTGATCAGTCTTAGCAGAGAATCGGACAGAAAGCTTGGGGATAAACAGCTGCTCCTGTGCAGAAAGCTTATCTTTCCTCATAAGAGAGGAGAGACTGCCTGGCTATGAGGAGACATTTCTGTTATCTTTTCTCTTAGAGAACTCACCCAAAGCAACTGGTCATATGGGCAGCACGTGGAGGCAGACCAAAGTCCTGTCTACAGCTGCCTCTGGCATTCTATGTAAAACCTCAAAATGCTGAATAAACAATGTTAGTGATCATTTTCTCCTGGTGACATCAATGTGGATGTTGCAAAACATTCATGTTCATGTGGACCATGTACTTGGAAGACACACTGTTCTCTGCACGAGCAATACAATTCAGCAACTGTTCATATCTCTCCGGAGGCTAAGACTGAAGGGAAATTGATGAGATCTTGCTAAGGAGAGGTTTATGGCACCTCTGGTCCTGGCTTGCACTGTCTGCTGTAAGGGAGGTCTGAGCAGCTGTTTCTGACATTTGATGATCCTTCTTTTGAAGGAGTGCACTCACATCTGTCTTACGTTCTCTCTTTCCCTCTGCCATGCAGAGACTTAGTGACAGTCCCAAGAGAGACTGAATTGTAGCCAGAGTTCCCAGTCTGGGACATGATAAGTTTTTATCCTGGGAAAAAGAAGCAGGAAACAAACCTTGGCATCAGAAAGAAATGAAAGAATGGACCATAGGAGAAGAGAAAATGCTAAAGGTGCAGCAGCCATTGCAAGCTCAGCTGAACCCTGAGCCTGTCATTTGCTGGACTCTGCAATGAGAAGAGACTAGTGTAAAACCAGTCTAACATCAGAGATCTGTGTAGCACTCAAAGTCTATTAATAAGACAATGTATTAATATTTTTTTTTTATTTTCTGCATATCAAATAAGCTTGGTGAGAGTTTTCTTCTCAGGGCCTAAAGCCCAGCCTCTCTGACAACACTCAGATCTGAGCATTTACCTGGAAAGATTCAATTGCACTAATGGAAGAGGAGGAGGATGATTCTGCCAGCTTTGGAGAAGTTTTACTCCATTTTGGATCTGTTTCTACCTAGATTAGGTCTTCTGCCTAGTACCTGGTAAGCAGACACAGGTCAATCACGGCAGAACAACAAAGAACCTGATACAACCAAAGTAACCTGTGCTTGAAAGGAGTGGTGTTCATCTCTCTTCCTCCATTATTGGTCATGTCTTTTGTCTAAGCTTACATTCAGTTTTACTTTTGGTCCAACAGGTTAAGTGCTTTTCTTGGATGGAAGCTGTGCTTGCCCTGCAGTCCCTTTCACATATATCTTTCAGTTCAACACTTCTTTAAAATATTTTTCAAGGTTTTTGTAAGTACAGAAGAACAACAGCACTCTGAGATGGGGGGATGTTTTGCATGGGAGTATGTTTTTGCATGTATTTACCACCTGCCCACATCAGTGAGACAACAGCAACCAGCAAAGACCCAGAACCAGCTTGTTCCAGGAAAGAGCTCACAACCTACGGTCCAAAGGACAGACCTGTCCCTACCTCCATTAACACCAGGACTCTCCCTCCATGCTGCAGCACCATGGAAAAACCTTCTCCGAGAGGTGACACAGCTGTGGCTCACACAGCATGCACGAGGGTGAAGCACTCTAAACCCCAAAGGGCTTTTGTGAACATTAGGAGCTGGAAGTGCTGAGTAGCCCTGAGTAAAGAATGGGGGATACATGTGCACTTTGGCCACTGTCCTGCATTGCCTTACTCCCAAGAGCTGCCACAGTGCCACAAGTGTCTTTTGTGTGTGCTTTCTGGGGATCCAGCATCCACTGATCGAAACTGTCTGCCTGGTCCACATGTCCAAAAAGACTACTCTGCTAGAGCAACACCTTGTCTCTCGTTGGAACTGATGGACCCCTCCTCATCCAATGTGAACAGATGCACTGAAGGGATATGCCACTTCACTGAGAATTTAACTCAATTGGTTTCTTTTCTCCAGGAGCACAACAGATCCAGTCCTGGTGTCTCATGACATACGTTGTCACAGAGTATTTCATGTTGACAATGAAAACTCTCCACCTCTTGCAGTAAACACAGGCCACCAACCTGTACTATAATGTAATCTAGTAAAACAAAATAAATTTGGGAGCCTTTCAAATTCTGTGAAGGAACAGCAGGCTGTGGGTGGGCTGCCCTGCTCTATGAATGCTGCCTGCTAATACCCAGATGTTTAATGCCAACTTTCCATTCACTGCTGCAAAATAACAGAATGTCATGTGGTAAAAATAACCATGGGAGGCATGCAACACATTCCAGTGCTTGCTTCACCTACAACACTCTATCAGAAACATGTCTGTGGAAGTTCACTGGGCATCTGTATCAATGCTATCCCAAAAAATACATTTCAGGTCTGTGATTTGGAGAAGCAGTTTAAGGGAAGGGAAATGCTTTTCTTTCATTTAATCATACAGCAATGCCTTTCCATCCTTATCTCTACTGACAGACTTTCAGCTGACGTAAGACTCAAGGAATGTTGACTAAGGGGTCCAATCTTCCTGCGAAATGCACTGGACCAACCACTTTTTAAAAGAAATCCAAGATACAATACCGGGATTATTACATGGGGCAGCATAGGTCTGGTTCTGAAGTCTCAACTTTGACAAGCAGGAATGCTGGGAGTTCAGGACCAAGCTTGCTTCAACTCTGCTTATTCTTCAGTTTCCACCTGTCTGTAATCTACTGTTACACCGTTCATATGCCCGCATCTTGTCTTAATCTTCTACACCCTGTTTTCTTAACTTGTATATGCATCTTGTACTTCTGTGTCCACTTGTTAGTAGTTATCAACATAATTGCACGATAGTATTCAATTATTTGTATTGCCTTCTTTACTACGGATTGTTCTGCCTTTTTCCGCTTTTGTGATCCAGGTATTTTTTCAGTTGCGTGGCACAAAGTGTACAGCAATGCTGACTAATGTAGGCATCCTTCTTCCAAATGTTTTTGCAGACAAGGGAGCTCATTAAATCATTACACTTACTTGTTTAATCTAGGTTTACTCATATGTACATATCCTTGCAAGCTACACGCTGAAGTATTTGATTTCTTTTATCAAGATAACATGGAAGTCTAATAAATAAACAGCAGTCTATACACTTTTGTATTTTTGCTGCCCCAGTTGAAATTAAACACCTCCCACACAAAGGAAAACTGGTTACGGTAGCTTAAGAATAAGCACTACAAGCATGTGTACATCTTGCAAATCATCTGCAAGTCACTTAAAATTGAACTAGAAAAAGCAATACTCAGCTGAAGCGTTTGCATTATGTGCAAGGCCTTCAAGACCATCTACAAACCCATAGCTAACCTGGCCCCTTCCCTAAGGCAGAGATATTTGCCTTTCTGGGCAGCACAGACCTACATGAGCCCACATCCTCATTTATGAACATTAGTCTGGTCTCAAACACTTTACCCTTCGGTTTTCCAAGTGTCACAGCTCACTTAGCTTGTCAGACCTCCTGGTTACATCTGGCCTGCAAATAAAGATCGATATTTCTGTTGCACCACAGCAGTTCATGTAGTAAATGCAGAGAGCAGGGGAGGGCTTCAGTGTGAGCAGAAGTGTTGCTCTCTGAGATGATGACGGGATGCTCTGTCGCAAGAGGAAGGAGATGACTGCATGTTCCCTCTTGTTAAAGCAGGGACTCGAGTATTGGCTGCCAGCAGAGGTTTTACATTGGCCTTATGAGTAAGCTTCACCGTTCTCTTAGAGCAAATGTAGAAGACTCTGCACATTTTCCAATAGAGACAAACCCAGCACGTGTGCCACAAGACTCTTTCACAGACTTCTTGATACTGCAGCTGTTCTGTGCTTGCACATGCTCTAATGAACATACAAGATCCACGGCACAGTGGTCATACAGTTACCTGGCATCAGCTCTATGGCTGGTCTTGCAGTAGTTTTCTATCCTCCTGGTGTGGTGAAGAAGTTCAGTCTGCACTCTGTCACCCGCATTGAGAGGGGGTGGGCTGTTTCATAGTGGTCCCATTGGATAGTACCCAGAGCACTTCCAAGGACCATTAGGCCCCTGCAAACATGAACATATGAACAGTACCCCTGGAATCCTCCCTTCTAATTCTCTCCTGGGAATGCAGAGAGATATGTGGTGCACAGGCAGAAAAAAAACCTTTTCAGTTCATTCTAGTTCACTCCTCCAGATGATGTGCTTGATATCTTCTCTCTTCTTCTTACACCTCCTACCCCTCTTTACCTTCTCAGCCTAATTTGATGGGCTCTGGATATGTCATGTTGTCATGGATGTAAATTATATTTAGACTTAATGACCTCAACCTTTACTGTCTTATCTCTAGACTTCAGGTGTAATGTTTTCTCATTTAGACTAAAATATGTTTTACTACCTTTGGAGTTCCCTTGGAAAGATAACAGGGAGGTTAAGCATGCTAGAGAGGCTGTCAAACAAATGTCCTTTCAACTCAGGAGCAAGCAGCTGACCTGTCATTTGATAGATAGGTGGTCATAGCTTTCTTACTTTCAAATATTCCAAGATTTTATTTTATGGCTGCAGTTAAGGAACTAAAAAAACCAAACCACAGAGGCAAAGGTTTTGCACAGACTGACATCCTACACTTTGAACTAGTTAAGCAGAACAGGTTTCATTGCCTTCAGTTCTGGCACTCACATAGCTAAAATTAAGCACATGCTGATGTGTTTTGCTGGATGGGGTCAGAGCACCTATCACCTTGCAGCATTCATCACAAGATGAAATATGTATTGCAGTACATGCTTTTGAAATTCAGTCTATGTATTCTTTCCAATGAAATTTATAAAAAAAGTTCTCCTGCCTTATGTTACCACAGATACAAAAGGACAATACACATTCTCAGATCAGTTTTAATTAATAGGAATCACAAGGCAGAGACCAGTAATATGAGGCAACTATTACATTCATGCTGATCTATTACTTCCACATAGAAGTCATTTAGTGTCATTCAAGCTCAGGGTGGGTCTACTTGTGTATATCCCCAAAGAAACATTTTCAGTGATTTTTCCAATAAATTTCACAATAAACCTGGCATAAGGGAAATTGAGTTCACCAGATGCTGGGCTCATACCTCAATGCTTGGACTGTTGGTCCTATTAGCTTTTTTCTGTCACTTACATGTCTCAGTTTACACATTTGTAAAAGTTGTGGTGCCAAATTTGACCAAATTTGACCAACTTTTGCAAATTTTCTGCCAGCTGAAAAGCCTCGAAATTTATGTAGTGTAAATGGCAGAAGCAGCAGCTCTGTAATTTGTCTTGTGAGGATTAAAAGCATTTTCCTTATGAGCTTTAGAGCCCATTGTTTGTAGCAAAACAAAGGAAAACACAAAAAAAGAGGACAAATGTGAACTCAGGCCACAATGGGAAACTGATAAAAGGAAATAGTTCTAACACCCAAACCTTGCTTCTGAAAGCAGTAGACATTTGTTCTCCTGGTGGCATCTGCTGCTGCATTTTGAAAAGTCATTTGCACCAGTGAAAAGTGAGTGCAAAGAATGCCATCCCTCTTTGAACTCCTTTTGGTTGTAGGAGGTGTAAAGCAATGGAGAATCTCTTGAGTGTTCACCAAGACATACATGTGCATCACAAGGGGGAATTCAGAGCTCTTTTTAGCTCCCTTGTGAGAGAAGCACATCAAAGTCAATTAAACATGAAGGTACCATGACGGCTCTTGCAAAGCATGGACATCTGGGAGACAAATTCTGGGCACATTTTGCTGTATGGGTGTTTGCTTCTTCCACTCTCCCCTGGGCAGCTGCTATCAGCTGCTGCAACAGATGGGGATGTGGACAAGGGACGTCTCTAGCCTTCATTGGAGTGACTGTTCTTAGGAAAAGCAAATGGAAACGGTCCTTACCTGTGTATGTTTTCTTCCAGCTTTTTCACCTTCAGCTCATCCTCTTCTGACTGCCTCTTTCTGGCTTCTTCCTCTTCTGCGGAGCCAGCAGGAATTCCCTGTAGCAGCCATTTTTCCCGAAGAGCTTTTGACTGCAAGGTAAAAAAGCCCCAGATCTTAGGAACAGACTGCAAAAAAACATGTGAGGATTGAGAAGGAGCTGCCTCTGCTTCTGAATATCAGATTGTCCCCATTCAACTTCTTATTACTGCTTTAGACTGTTGATTTCAGGCAATCCATCAGCTGTTTATCCAGATGTCCGGTCTTACAGATTTAGGAGTGTCAGATATTACAGTATACACTTTATTTACCATCAATGCCTTCATATGAAGTTATTTTAATTTCTAATAAAAATAAAAAAGCACAAATCATTTGAATTAGCCAGTCCTGCAAGAACTGAAATCTTTGGACAAAGTTGTGGATCTCTTGTGAATGATAAGGCATGTACTGGAAGGACTAAAATCATAAGCTTCTTAAAGCTCCAAAACCAAAAGAGCAGCGTGCTCTAAATGTAGTATGTTTCATGAAAGATAAAATCACTCTGCTATCAAATTAATCAAAGATGTTCTTTTTGATTTATACCACAGACGTGTCTCCATACATTTGTAGGCGTACACACAGACAGACACATGTATACATTCACACAAGCACACACTTCACCTGTTAGCCAGACACAGACTAAAACAGATGAACAAAAGTCTTCCAGAAATCATGGGTATCTCAGGACATAGTCACATTGTCACAGAAAGCAGCAATAGACTACACACAATAGAATAATTCCTTGGAGCTTTGCTGAGTTTTCTACACCGAAAACATGGCTACAACCTCACTCAGCCCCTGCCAAATCCAGCTGTACCTTACTCAGGGGATTTCACCAGTGGAGATGCACGGGTTGCAAGCAATCCTTTAAACAGTACATCAGCCTGCTCTTCTTATTTGTCCCAAATCCTGCCTGAGGGATATGGCAGATCAATTGACAGACAGGACAAGCAACCATCGAAAGGAAGATCAGAAGCCTAAAGCCACACAGGACTTTGCCCCTTGGCAAAAAGGAAAAAGAGCTGGTGCAAAAAACGGTCAGCCAAGGGACCAACCAAACTAGCCCCTTGCATTGACCAGAAATGGGGAGCCTTGATTCTGAATTTGCAAAGCGATTGACAGCGCTAGTTCAAGGAACCTGCTGTGAGGGGATGTATCCTCTCCAGCAAAAAGGAACTAATAAGGACATCATCAGTGCAAAGAAATTGGATTCTGGAGGCTGCCCAAATGTACAGTATCATTCTTTTCAGTGCCACATTCGTCCATTCCAGTCAATGGAATCTGACTTGTGCAAACTATGTATAAAGAGAAAACATTCATTGCCAAAAGTAGGCTTCAGACTCAGCCCAAAATAGAAAGATTTTTGACATGACAGACAAGGCTTACTTGTTAGTTTTTGAGTGTATATATAGACATAATATCTATGCACAAACTATTCTTGTCACTTCATGGCCTGTTTGACATCAGGCAATCAGATTTTAATAAGGCAGCAGACAGAAAGCAATACAAAATGCACAAGTGAGTTTGAGTTTATAAATGACTCCAGCTTTCACTGAAACTGTGCTGCGCTCTAGAGGACTTGTAGGTGGGGTTTAAGTAATTTCTACATGAATTAGGACTTCTGAGTGACAGAAAATATCTCATGCTCTTGTACCATGCAGTCATGTTCAACAGTCAGAACCACTGATGCTGGAGGTGTACATTATTTGCCTGAACTCAGCTCTGCTCACGCTGCCAAGGTGTTAGTTCACAAAACATTAGGGGTGGTTGTCTTGCCACAGTTCCTGCAGTTACTGCTACTTTTGCTGCCACTACCATCTACTAGTGCTTCCTGCCATGTTTCGTGGGCTGGTGGTGAGACTTCCCAGCGGGACCTGTGCTATTCTGTTCAACCCAGATGATTACTGCCCAGAAGTTTCATCAGCTCTTTCAGGTCCAATGTGCTACTGAATTGCCTCCACAGCAGATGACTCCCATGTCATCACATATACCAAGGAAAAAAGTGAGACAGTCAAAGATGGATTTACAGCTCCTGAGGTGCTAAGCATTTAACAGCCTTTGCTTTGGCATTTAAAAGGTCTCAGGAGCACAACTCAGTGGGTATCTGCTGGGCCAGATCCAGGTTGAGTGTTATTTAGAAAATTGCTGTCTTTTCTTTAAAAAGAAATGTGGCCAGTTGCGTGCTGAACTATGCTTCTAAGTGTGTCACAGCTGAGTTTGCAGAGAGATCAGAGAACTGGGCAATCACCAACGGCATGACGTTTAACAAGAGCAAGTGCCAGATTCTGCGCCTGGGCAGGGGCAGCCCTGGCTGTACACACAGACTGGGCGACAAGATGCTGGAGAGCAGTCACACTGAAAGGGACTTGGGGGTGTGGGTCAATAGCAAGTTGAACATGAGCCAACAGTGTGCCCAGGCTGCCAGGAAGGCCAACTGTGTCTGGGAGTGCATCAAGCACGGCATTGCCAGCCAGGCCAGGGACGGGATTGTCCCACTCTACACTGTGCTGATGTGGCCTCACCTCGAGTGCTGTGTGCAGGTTTGGGCGCCACAGTACAAAAAGGACATACAACTATTGGAGAGTGTTCAGAGGTGGGCAACCAAGCTGGTGAAGGGTCCAGAGGGGAAGACATATGAGGGGAGGCTGAAGTCCCTTGGCTTGTTCAGCCTGGAGAAGAGGAGACTGAGGGCAGACCTCATGGTGGCCTACGGCTTCCTCACAAGGGGAAGAGAAAGAGTAGGTGCTGATCTCCTCCTTCTGGTGACCAGGGATAGAACCTGAGGGAAAGCATGGAGCTGCGACACGGGAAGGTTAGGTTGGAGATCAGGAAAAGGTTCTTCACCGAGAGGGTGATTGGGCCCTGGAACAGGCTCCCCAGGGCAGTGGTCACCGCACCGAGCTTGGCTGAGTTCAAGAAGCGTCTGGCCAATGCTCTCAGTCATCTGCTCTGATTGGGCTGGTCTTGTGTGGAGCAAGGAGTTGGACTTGGTGACCCTTATGGGTCCCTTCCAACTTGGGATACTCCATGACTCAGCTGAAGACTCAAATTTGAATCTTGAATGAAACTCAGTTGGAAAAAACTCCCAGAGTTTCTAAAGACCAAACACTAAAAATGAAGGCACCCTTCTCTTTTTTAAACCTATTTTAGATATGGTTCCAGCAGTCCTAATAAAGACTTTGGCAAAGTGCTGCTTAGACAGCACTGAAGACATTCAGATCACAGTCACTCCTCATTTGGACAGATAAAATGTAGGCTTTTGTCAATGTGCTTTTACAGGATCCCTGTGCTGAATGCTCAGTCCCTTCAGTAGAATTGAGGTACACCAAAAATGAGATATTTTGTGTGGCTTTTGTTTTGGTCCTTGTTTATGTGAAACTTTTAAGCTACAAAATCACATGACTTCTTTCTCCCAGAAGCCCCTTTTTTGGCCTATTAATAGCATGAATTTGAAACTGGAAAGCATCAATAGGATTTTTAAAAGACATATTTAGAGACAAGAATGCTATGATCTACTAAAAATCCTCCCTCTTGGGTGAAATGTCAGCATATTTTATCTAAAACAGGAAAGCTGGTAGCTTTGATGTTTTTGGCTCTCCTTTTTAAGATGAAAATTAAGGCATTTGTTAAATACTATACTGAGGAGCCCAGACAAGAAGACTCTGAGAAACGGAAACATTTATAAGAAGCATTTCTTAAAATTTAGAGGGTCTATTTGCCAAGCTGTTGAGGTTATGTAGATTCATACACCCACTGCAAATACAATAGGCAAACAAGCAGGCACACATCAGGGGACCACGCACAACCGTCTTGCTGTCCGGGAAACATTTTCTCCCCTGCCAGACAACAGGCATAGTGCTGATGCAGTGGGTAGGGGCAACAATCTCCCATCTACTCCAAGAAAACCTTTCCCAGGGCATTTTTAACAGGAAACCCTAGGGAAAGGCTTTGGCAGACACAATGACACCAAGGGTGGGTAGGGTGTGATAGGGAGGTGGTGGTAGGGCTGCACTGGGCACTTGGGCACAGATCCTGGGTATAAGACAATTCGGTGAGGCAGCCAGCATCGAGGCAGTCCAGCCAGATGCAAGCCAGAGCCAGATGTGGCTTGGAAACAAAAGACTGCCATCTGTCCTCCATAGCTACAAAATTTGGGTTATGCTTCTTGAAATAATCTTACAAAATCTTACTCCAGGACGAATAGGAGGTGTTTCTCAAATCTGATAAAAGGAGAATGCTTGCGTGAGGATGGAGCCCCAAAATAGCTAGCTGTATGAGTTACACCTGCTTAACAGTGTTGTACGTTTGTTTTACTTAACAGTCTGTGACTAAAATGGCCACAAGCTAGTGTTTCAGCATTGCTCCTCCTTCATTGTCTGCTACAAGCTTTAACTCTCTGCTGCATCTTGGAGCGTCTTTATGCACCAAAGTTGTGCTGTATGATTCAACTTTGTCAAAATTATGGAGGGCTCCAAGAGCGGCCAGATAAACTATTGTAAAAATACAAGTATTTGTAATAGCTCATTCCAATACCGCAATGTGAATACACTCCTCAGAAGGCACCTCTTCACTGGTACAACAACAGCTATGTTGTGTATGGTTTGGTGTAAGTATTCCTTCAATTACTGCAAGAGTACAATTTCTTCAGGGCTAAATCCTTCAGCAGAAATTAGATCATATCATTAAAAAGGCTCTCTGTCACTGAAGTGGAAAGGGCACCGAGCTTGCGATGCTCCAGGTCACCACTGCTCTCAGGTGATTTGGTTTCTCTGCACACAAGTGAGATTGCAGAGATAACTGTCAGTGCCATGTTTACTTTGTTTAAGTATAGGAAAGCAGAGTGACTTCTGCACTACACAAAAAAGGAAAAAAACCAAGCAGTCCTGATTCTTTGAACAGATCATGGTGAGGACAGAAATAAGTGAACAGATCTTGGACAGGACAGAAAGAAACCATGCCAAATATTTGAATGCAGTAGACACAGTAATGACCGTAAACCTGGTCCACAGCTCCCTTATGTGCTATTTATTCCAGTTTCTTGCTTCAGGACAGTAAAGCCTGAGGGCTTTAAGTTGTTTACATTTAGTGCTAGCCAGGAAATAAAGCATAGCCTCTCAAATGCACATGGTAGAATTAATGCTGTATTGAAGGGAAAATTTTTACTTCCAGTGCTGCATTTTTCTTTAATGTTGGCTCGAAAGTTTAAGGGGACATTTTATTATAGCAAGTAAGTCTTTTTAGCACCATTTTCATGTACCATTACGTCCATTACATGCCACTGCTGGACTCCCTGCTTGTGAAACATGATTAATATTACTGATCAGTCTGGCTGATTTTGGACCTATTTCCATAACCATTGCTAATGAAGAGTAACACATTTCCAGTCCCATCTGACATGTGGCAGAGTTCTGACCTGAGGCCCAGATGCATTTGCCAGACTTGCCATTTGACTCTACCACAATATAAAATCCAGCTCTTGCTGTGCTGCTACCTTTTGAGGTAGCTTCTTCAAGAAGTCTGGGGTTTGTTGATTTTTTTTTAATTTTATTTTTTTTTATTTATGAGCAGTTAGAGGGGCAATCAGTGCTATCTCTTCTTGAGAGCACTGCTTGCTGAAGTGGAACACTCCTCTGGTTGCTGGGTAATTTTCTAGGAAGCTGATAATTCTGAGGAGAAACGAAGGTCAAAAGTTGACCCAAGACAGCCTCCTCTAGTAAAATGTGCCTGCTCTTGAGAAGCACTACTGGATGTGAACTATTCAGGGTAATGATGCTCTTCTGTACCCTGAAAAATGGGCAGTAATGACCTATTCCTGGTGTAATGCCATTGAAATTGTTAGTGCTGCAGCAAAAACACTTATACTGAAACTTCTGCCAGACTGAAGTTTTGCCAAAAGTCTTCTGGGTTTGAGGTTTGTGGACCACCAGACATTAACAATTTAGAGATGAAATAATTTATTTTTATGAAATTATTTTTTCCCTGCATGCATCCAGTATTCCTGTCCTGGAAAAAAGTGAATGCAGGAGACTGGTTCCTCAGATTCTCAGTTCTGCACATAACCAGCCCATGTCCTGCTAAAAGAATGCAAAAAACCTCTCCCTTCACCTGGCAGTGTGAGACTCAGATATGGGTCCCAAACACTCCCATTAGGACTCTAGCATAACTGGCTCTCAGATTTGCCCCCTGAGGTTCAGAAAGCTTTCTTGGTACAAGAAGGTTGGGTTTTCCAGGCAGATCTGGAGCTCTGGAAGCAGCAATGAGCCCAACTTTCCTATTTGGGAACTACCTGGGGACTGCAGCTTTGTCAGTTGAGGGACCAGCTGCAGGAGGGAGGGCTTCCTGGAGCAGCAGAGCCCGCTCTGCCTGCGCACGCTCCCAAGTGTCTGCCTGGGTTGATAAAACCGAGTTTGCAAGGAACACAGGTGCAAGAATGGCCATCACTAAAACTCCTCTGGGATTCCTCCATTTTCCTTTCTGTCTGTTCCTGTGGCCACTCCGAACACTGCATCTCTTCTTTGCCATGTTTCTAGGCAGCTTCCTCTGCTGTCCAGCTGGCCCTAACCCGGCTACTGCAGGTTACCCACAGGTCTGGATCTGACCTGCTGGTTGCCAGTGTTAGCAAAGGGGTTGCTGGGGTGTGTACCTAGATTGTAGAAAGACTTGTTCCTTCGCCAGCAGGCCTTCCCTTGCCTTTCAAAAAAAGTTTCTTTGCATGGCTGCAAAGGCACGTTAATGTTAGATGCCCTTAAACATGCAAAAGCAGAGAAAGGTAGACATAAGCAGTATGATGGGTGGGTCCGTGTTGAAATAAGCAGCTCCTCAAAATGTATGCCTGTGTGATGCTGTAGTCTTTAATTTTCTAGTAGGTGAACAGAACAGTCCAAACTGATGTACAGTTTTCCTATGTGGGGTTTCAGTGCGAGAGACTCTGCTTGCAAAACAGAGGAGAGGTGTGGTCCTCGGCAAGCACACAAAAACTTCACTCTGCTGTGCTGCAAGATCGATGTGGCCTTGTACAGCATGACTAGCACTGGAACAGAACAAGCAGCCATGTCCAGCTTGCTGGTGTGATCTGGTTTTGCTTAGCAGTAAAACTTTCTGTGCCTTTCCAGTCATCCAAGAGATTTGTTCTAGCCTAAGGAGCGTGTCTGCATGATACAGGAATATGACCCAAGCATTGTCCGGATTAGGGAATTAAGTCAGGCTTGCAGCTTCATTGTAGTCTTGACTTCAATCACAAGGTCATAGCTAACATAAGCATAATTCAATCAAAAAGTATGTTAGTAGGTGGAGCTTATCCAGCCCAAGAGCAAATAGCATGTATATAAAGCAGAGTAAATGTAGAGTTGCAATTTTGTTGTTGTTACTCTTTATTCAAGCAATGAACAAAACATTTCTTAGAAATATCTTAAGGAAGTGAAGTCTTAAAGTTCTTTTTTTTAAAGAAGAATACATTTAGACCGAGAGGTGCAAATTTTTTCCAGCAGTCACTTAATGTGTATTAATCAGGCAGAACATTAAAACACATTAACTAACTTTTTACAAGTGCTTTAAGACCCACCCACTGTAACTGACAGCCTTTTGTGACCAGGCAGTGGGGACTGATGGCTTAACCTCTTCCACAGTTATTTCTCAGCCACACAGGTACAAGCCACTGTGTCACTTGCTTGAGTTTTCCCTTTTCCTAAAATCCTCATTCTTATTTCAGAGCTGCTTGAAAGTTTTCTGGTGCCTTCAAGGCAATTTGCCATCCCATGTGTTTTGGATTTGCGTGGCAAGGTTTTGGTAGCAAAGGGATGCTGGAAGCTTCCTCTGTGTCTGATAGAGCCAAGACGGAACCACCGCTGGCCAAGGCCGAGCCAACAACAGTGGTAGTGCCTCCAGGGTAAGAGAGTTAAGAAGGAAAAAAGTAACCACGGGATCTTTTGAAGCCAGAGAGAGGTGTGAGAAGATGTGAGACACATTGCAGACACCAAGGCCAGTGAAGAAGGAGGGAGAGAAGGTGCTCCAGGCACTGGAGAAGAGACTCCCCTGCAGCCCCTGGAGAAGACCATGGTGAGGCAGGCTGTCCCCCTGTGGCACATGGAGGTCCATGATGGAGCAGATATCCACCTGCAGCCCACAGAGGACCTCACACTGGAGCAGGTGGAGGCACCTGAAGGAGGCTGTGACCCCGTGGGAAGCCTGGGCTGGAGCAGGCTCCTGGCAGGACCTGTGGCTCCGTGGAGAGAGAAGCCCATGCTGGAGCAGGTATGCTGACAGAACTTGTAAACCCCTTGGAGACCCACACCAGAACAGTCTGTTCCTGAAGGTCTGTACCCCGTGGGAGGGACCCACGCTGGAGCAGTTGGTGAAGAGCTGCAGCCCGTGGGAAGGACTCATGCTGAAGAAGTTGGTGGAGGACTGTCTGCTGTGGGAGGGACCCCAGG
>VWZZ01007538.1:551-11704 GCA_013399095.1 Psophia crepitans
TCAACATGAGCCAGCAGTGTGCGCTGGCAACCCAGAAAGCCAACCATGTCCTGGGCTGCATCAGAAATAGTGTGGCCAGCAGGTCTAGGGAGATGATTTTCCCCCTCTACTCCGCTCTTGTGAGACCCCACCAGGAGTACTGCATCCAGCTCTGGGCTCCCCAGTACAGGAAAGACAATGAGCTGCTGGAGCAAGTCCAGTGGAGGGCCACAAAGCTGGTCAGAGGGCTGGAGCACCTCTCCTATGAGGACAGGCTGAGGTAGTTGGGGTTGTTCAGCCTGGAGAAGAGAAGGCTCCGGGGAAACTTAATCACAGCCTTTCAATACCTAAAGGGGACCTACAGGAAAGCTGGCAAGGGGCTGTTTCTTAGGAAGTGCAGTGACAGAACAAGGGGTAATGGGTATAAACTAAAAGAGGGAGGATTTAGATTGGACATTAGAAAGAAATTCTTCCCTGGGAGGGTGGTGAGGCACTGGAAGAGGTTGCCCACAGGAGCTGTGGATGCCCCATCCCTGGAAGGCCAGGTTGGATGGGGCTTTGGGCAACATGGTAGTGTCTAGTGTAGGGTGTCCCTGCCCATGGCAGGGGGTTGGAACTAGATGATCCTTGTGATCCCTTCCAACTCAAACCATTCTATGATTCTCATATAACTAAAAAGACCTACAAAGTGTCATGTGTAGATACAAGCTACTGTCTGTGGTTTTGTTGCTTTTCCTAATAGAAAATGCATTCCCAATTTGAGTCTGTTGTTCAGGAAAAAAAAACAAAAAGGAAATAAAAACACTACCACTTTTGGAAATAAGTTTCCAGGTCTTCCTTTTTACCTGGAAGATGAAATATTAGGACTCACATACATGCCTTGTGTAAATCCTCAATGAAAGTTATTTACTTTGTATTTTTAAATTATTTTCTACCCACACTAGAATAAAGTTATATAACATCAAAGATAGGTCTGAAGACTATTGGAACAGGACCATAATGCCTCACCTCCAACCCTTTAACTGAGGCTCAGACATGGTTGAAATACATAAAGATAACAGGTCACAGAGCTTGCTAAAGCAAAAGACAAAAACAGTGTTCTCTTTTACAATTTAAACACAGACTGAAATAACCTCATAGAAGGCCACAAAATGAAGGCAGCCATCAATCCTTCTCATTATAAAGTGCAAGGATTCACAGAAGAAGAAACAAAGCCACAAGCACTCTAGCACTGTAAATAGTAGCTAAAAGGAAAAAAAAAAAGCCACAACAAAAAAACAACCCCAAAGCATTTTACACTTATTTTATTTTCTCCTGTACCTTCCTTCCAGCACTTGGTCATCATGGAAGTGTAACATAACAACCGTATAAAAAAGAGCTTCCCAGACATACACACACTTCAAACATTTTTCTACCCACCGCAGTGGGTTGGTGTTGTTACAGACCTTACAGGAAAAGGCTGCGCCAGAGTCTCTCCCACAGCTCACCACTAAGGAATGCAAGCAGTGTGCTATACACAGCTGCAGGCTTCAAACAGGAATCCTCCTTCAGACAGACTGACTACACAGACCAGTGTATCTAAGTGCTTCTCAGACACGCTCACACAAAACCACTATGCTCTTCGCTATGCTTTTCTATTTGAAGGGTTTATGTGCAGTAAGAGGAATTAAATATCCAGTAGGAATAGGAAAAATAAGCAGCTTTCCATAGCTACAACACAGTTCAAAACAGGAAAAAAACCCAAAATAACCAAACCAGTCATTTATTTGCCTTTGATAAATAACAACTGAAAACATTCAAGTAGCCTGTAACGAGCTTCCTCTTCCCAACCATTCCAGTGGAGCAGACTACACAAGACCCTGCCCACCAACTCCTCTGCTACACTGATGAGAACCCACTAGCTCTCCTACTAAAGCTACATGATGGGTAACAGACACATGCCATAGAGAAAGAAAAAATGACCCACAATGTAACATAGATGTGAAGACTAATGATTATCCAGAGCAAAGAATAAAAATGACAGCAGGAAAGCAACTATTTAACAAAAACACTCAGTTGAGAAGATACAACAGCATGTCTGAATGTGGGAGACGACAGCGAGACAAAGGGATTCACAGATCCATTCCGCCTCACAGATCCACTTCCAGATTCAACATACTCAAACATGAAGCAAAATGTTTTATTTTTCACTGATACCATCTCAGATTCCTGCTGAAATTAGAATTGACCTTGTTTTCATATCATAGGTAGAAATCAAAGTGTTGCAATAAGAATATGAACGATAAATTTTATTATAGATGTGTTTATTTGGTCTTTCCTAACCGTTTTCAGAATATCAAACTAACCACAATGAAGAGTTAAATAACTCACAAGTTATTTAACAGATGTTCAAATTTGCTGATGACACCAAGCTGGGAGGAGTGGCTGACACACCAGAAGGCTGCACTGCCATTCAGCAGGATCTGGACTGGCTGGAGAGTTCGGCAGAGAGGAACCTTATGAAATTCAATGAGGGCAAGTGTATAGTCCTGCATGTAGGGAAGAACAACCCCAGGCACCAGTAGCGTTTAGGGGTTGACCTGCTGGGAAGCAGCACTGCAGAGAAGGACCTGGGAGTGCCAGTCAATGACAAGCTTTTTATGAGGCAGCAGTGTGCCCTCATGGCCAAGAAGGCCAATGGCATTGATACCTTGCATAAAATTTAAAAGTTAACCATGACTCAATGGCTAAGAACGTCAGAATGTCACAGGTAGTTTTGGATAGACAGCTATTGTGTGGTCCTGCCCCCATGGCAGTTGGTTTACACAGGCAACGTATCTGTTAAGAAGTGATTGTCCTGTGGTGTGTGTTCTTGTTTGCATGCTCGGCAAAGAAACCTGAACCAATCGCTGTAACGGGGGGGTGTCACCTTGTGACATGTTGTATGTAAATATGACCAGAGAACTAGGGGTGCTTGATTTGATGGAAATCCAGCCAGCACCCAGGCCTGAATAAAAAGCAGTCTCTCTCCTGTGTGCGTGAGAATTGGCTTATTGCACACCCGGCAACAAATCCACTTTTCGGACAACAGTATCCTGGGGTGCATCAAGAAGAGCGTGGCCCGCAGGGGGAGGGAGGTTATCCTTCCCCTCTTCTGCCCTGGTGAGGCCACATCTAGAGTCCGGTGTCCAGTTCTGGGCACGCCCTTTTTTTAAGCAGAAGGTCAGACTAGCTGGCAGAAAGAAGACCCCACACCAATCTTAAAGAAAATCCGACCCAAGAGAAGAAAATATGTCTTGTTTTGCTTTTTAACTGTTCTAAGCTTCTTTAGAGCATATATTAGCATTGTATTTGCACTGGATTCTTGGTGAGAGACGTTTAGGAAGTATCACCTGATTCTGCACAGCTTTAGTAGCTTGGCAGAGAGATTCAGGGAAAGTGTCCAGCAGAAACCTTTATCTTATTATAAAGTGGAATAGATTTTGAGTGTACTGTGCCTTATTACGAACAAGCTTGATATTTTATATGTCTGATACATAAATCCTTCTTTTAACAAACATAATCTTTCAATATTGATAGGGATATGAACCTATACATTAACAATCAAGTTCCTTAAATTTTTAACTGTTCCCGTTGCTCTATTTCCTTTAAAGGAATTCTGAAGCACAATAAACTAACACGATTTTCCTCCACAAATGTCTCAAACTTCCCAACAGCTTATGGTCCATTTCTCACTCTGCAGAGGGCTGCTTCCATCAGGAGTCTAACAAAACTCACATAACTCATTTTTCCTTTACAGGACAGTTTATTAATGTGTTAGCAGCAGTCAGGTCTCTGAGCAATATTCCCAAAACTTAAGAATCAGGGAATGAGAAGAATGTGGCTTGTGGCACATATCTTTGTCCATTAGATTGTATTTTTAGCTGTAGAAGGGCAAGTAAAAGCAACTTCAAAGAAATGCAGAGTCAGCTGGTATGAAACCATTTTTACTTTTACCTCTCCAAAAAACTTTCCTGAGAATTGTTCTTCTCATCTGAACTACAGCTGTGAAGGAAAACAGAAGTTGTAGAAAAGAGATCATTTGGAGAAAGATTCTTATATTTTAACAGATATATTGCAAACAAAATCTGCAATACCGTCTCTGGAAACTAGTTGAATAACAAAATTTATGTGTAATGCACTTTCCAAGACACAAAAGGGAGAAGTCCCATCTGATTTCCTTGCAAATGACACAATTGTGATTGTTCATTTCTGGGAAAATGCATAACATAGCACCCATAGGAGTGAGGATTATGGGGTTTCTTCTCTGCCTTCCCCAAGGCAGAAGAGTGGGTTGTGGGTTATTTTGTTTGTTTTTCTTCAAACACAGGATCACTTTTCTTTCATAATTCAATTAACTACCAGTAAGTCTTTCAGGGTGAACGGGATCAGCTGTGAATCAGCCACAAAATGCCACACTCATTTCCAAGTGACACAGCTCAGGTTGCATCAACAACGCAGTTATAAGATATTTTCAAGCAGTTGATATTTTAATAAGGGCAAGTTTTAGTCTCTGTCTGGCTTTTTTACAAAAACAATCCTTTCTCCAGTGAAACCAGGTTTACCTTTGATTCTTCTCCAGCCCCCAAAGAAATATGCACAGATTTCTAATGCCAATAGTATGCTGTTTTGAGGAAGGTTTCCCAAAATTGTTTGGCAAGTTTTTCACCTACTGAAAATATTATGGGAACAATGACATGGCAACACTGAACACTTAATTTTGGAAAAAATCCTGAATGATTGACTATATTATTGTGAATAAAGACTGTCTCGGATATGCTTTAATACAGAAATTATGTCCCACATGATACAGACTGAATAAGATTTATCTCAGAATACTTGAAAATAAGTATAAAAAGCACTAATAAGAATAAAGTCAACTGCCAGAGCAGAGTGGGGAAGCAGAAAGACAAGTATCTATAGCTATGTCCTACCCCCTTTTAAAATACACCTAAATCCTCTAGGCACTGCATGTTCCTTCCAAGAGCTTGCAGCAACTATTTGAACAATTTACAACTTACTAAAGATCCTAAAGAAACACAAAGGCAAGTTAGTCCTTTAAACTTCTGCTTCCACCTATCTCTGAGTTTAAAATGGAACTTCACACAGGAATTATGAAACTTTTCTTTGAAGTCACAAGCACTAGAAGCATGCCAAAAACACCCAAACCAAAACGCCTCCCCCCCTCAAAAAAACCCACCCAAACAACCCCCCCTGCCCAAAACCCCACAACCAATAAAGCTGGTACTCTGAAAAACACCAACAACCACAAGAAACCTTCTTTGTGTCTATATATATATACATATTTTTCATGCATATATATATCTCTGTGTGTGGATATATTTTGCCTTTACTGTGGCAAAACAGCTGCCCCAAAAACTCAGAGCAATAGGAATACCGTGCTGAAGAAAGGAATTCAAGAAAAAACAATTTAAGATACACATGTGTTACAGAAAAATCTTTTGTTATAAAACATGAGTAGATCAATAATTATTTTTGTTGGCTAAAACAAAGCAAGCAGTGAATTTAATCCAAATCTATCCTTGCAGCACCACGTTCTCCATACTTGCATAATGCAATAATGTCATCAAATGCACAATGCCCTAATAGCAAGTGAAGAGTATCTTAAAGCAGCAGGCTGTCCAGGTTGAAACAAGTCAGCAAGAACACACTACATTTGCCCTAAAGGAGTTTCTTTGAAAATGCATCCATTTTGGGTGACTGTTCACATGCCAAATGTAACTAGGTAAATAATGATGCAGTCTAGTACTGACTGACTGCAGCTAAGCTAATGCAGAAAAGAGTATCAGTACAGAAGACACAAACTTCTCTTTTCTTTACAGTACTCTTTCCAGTGATTTTGTAAGGTAAAATGAAACGGTGTAGGCAAGGCGAAACGACCACTAAGAAGAATCACCCCCTATCCTCACTTTCACAATGGTATCCGTGGAAGCACAAAACATAAAATCATCATCTCACAAATGCAATGGGATATGCTCTGCACTGTTACATACCTACACAAACACACTTAGAAACAGGAAGAACCGATGCGGCAGGAGATTGTCAGATGAACTAAACAGGAACCTGCCAGTAAAGTACCAAAACATTGAAAAATGAAGGGTCTATAGGAGTAAAATTGAATTATGGTGAAATAAAGAATAAAGCATATGCTGTCTATTAGATTCCCTTTTCAGAAATGGATTGATACTCTCTTGGTGGACAACAAGTTGACCATGAGCCAGCAGTGCACCCTCAAAGCAAATGTGGCTGACAGCATCCTGGACTTCATTAGGAAAAGCAGGTAGGGTCACCTCCCTCTCTGTTCAGCACTGGTGAGGCCACACACAAAGTGCTGTGTCCAGTTCTGGGTTCTTCAATGCAAGAAAGATATGGACATACTGGAGCAAGTCCACCAAAGGGCCAAAAAGATGGTTAAGGGTACTGGAGTATCTTTCACATGAGATGAGGCTGAGAGAGCTGGGATAGTTCAGCCTGGAGAAGGTTCAAGGGGGATCTTATGCAATACCTGATGGGTGGGTGTAAATGAGGTGAAGCTAGTAGCACCTATTGACAGGGCAAGAGGCAATGGGCACAAACTAAAACACGTTAAATTCTACCAAATGCAAGAAAAAAACCTTTTACTGAAAGAGTGGTCAAACATCAGAACAGGTTGCCCAGGGAGGTTGAGGACTCTCCATTTTTGAAGATGCACTGGCCATCATCCTGTGCAACCTGTTTCAGCTGATCCTGCTTGAGCAGCAGGGTTGGACAAGGTTATGTCAAGGATCCCTCTCCAAACCCCATGACCATGTGATTCTGTCTGTTTCAGTTCTGGAGACCGAAAGATAAACAGAGGTAGTTTAGAGCCCAAGTCTGACAGAACAAACTAGATAACAATAAGGAATGCAGGCTGTTACAAGAGAATGCAACAGGAACATAAGTACCATGAAAAGGTTAAATTCTGAGCTCAGAACTATTTTGACTACTGTATTGCTTAGTGTTTCATATGACAAGTACCAAAAATTAGCTCCTCCTACTTGGAACAATGGAACAGTGCAATGAAATTAAAGCAGCACTCTCAGGACAGAAGCTAGCAGACCTTCTATCTGGTCTATAAAGAAGAGTACAAAAAAAAAAAAAGCCTGTGTCATTCTTTACTGGGAAAACAGAAAGTAGATTCCTGTTTTCCTTAGCCAGAAACATCTCAAGTAATTCATTACAGTATACCTAAAGTGAAGGGAGCATTCTCTTTCTAGAAGGAAGGCCAAGAGAAGCCAGAAATCCACACAGGCCATTAACCATTAAAGACATCAAAGATGCTAGGAGGGTCACAAAGAGGAAGACAACCACGGGAAGAATATGTACATAACCTTACTTTTAAGCATGCAGCCAAACAGGAGGTTTCAAACTGGGGTCTTATTACAATACTTGTAAAAAAAGAGCGACAAGGAATCTCCTGCCAGGCACATTCCTTTGAGAGTTCACAGCTGGTGACTCCCAGAGATCATGTCATTAACAGGGAAGATACAAATTCACAACATAGCTTGAATAAGGACTTTTCAGCTTCTAACCACCAATACAACTGCAGAATGCAATGCTTCCAAAATCATGTTTATTCAGGTGAACTTAATGAAATTTATATTTCTGTTAAGGATAAGAGACATTTATTCCATAAGCAGAACATCAGCTTTCTATTTAATGTCCTCTCAACTACACACACCAAGTCCCCACAGTCACTTCATTTACAGAATTTGTTCTACCCAAGAATTCTGACTCCTATGATGTTCTGTTTGTGAATTATTAAACCTTGCCTGTCACTTTTGTTGATGTTGTACCCCTACTACAACATGGAACGAGTGAAATGTAAAGCAGTTGCTATTTTCTCCTCAAAACAAAGTCAGTGGTTAAACAGCACACAGTATGCTTAAACCAGACTAGACAACAAAAAGTTGCCTGAAAATAAGTGTATAACACTTCATGCCACAAATTGCACTGCTTTTGTACTATTTCAAACTAAAGTGAGGGAATGAACATACATGAAATTTTCTGAACTAATACTCTAGAACTGATTGTGGACTTTTAGTCAAGTCTAGTTTTTTATTTTTAAAAGATTGAAAGGGGAAGCCATTCAAGAGATAGAAACAGCAAAAAATAATTTCCATCCCACACTAGGTGACTCAGCAAGGTACCACTGCTAGATTTAGATTGTCGTTCTTTTTTTGCCTCAGACTTCACATAACAATACTAAATAGGAAAGGAGTGCAGAAGTGACCACAGGCTTCTATAACAATAACACATTTAGGGGCAGATTTCTAACATCCCACAGAATACATGTTTTAAACAGTAGAAGTAAGGGTAAGTGTTGTTGCAGTAATCTAAGACAACCGCTCTAATCATGGCAGCAAATCCAGTTAGAAGATAATTCATCCCATGACTCAATTGCAACACAAGCAACAGTTTCAAATTTTGAGGTCACCCAACTGTGTCTCAGTGACAGAACAAGAGTCTGGAGCTATCCCAGTACAACTCTGGTTGCAGAAAGTTTTCAAGCATATGTGGGAATCTGGGTACTTGGCCCTCGTACAGATGCCATACCAACAGTGGTGGGTTTTTTGTTTTTTGGTTTTTTTTTTTTGTTTGTTTGTTTGTTTGTTTGTTTTTTAAAAAAAAAAAAGAGAGAAAAATAATGGTTGTGTCTACAAAGACGGGTGATCAGTAACCTAAATTCTAAATTGTAAGAAACTGTAAGCAATGGGAAAAGGGGAGAACAACTTATTAAAAACTGAAGAGACAATTCAAACAAGATTGAACTGTAAGAAAACTCTTCTGTTGTTCTAACGACTGCAGCATTTCAAGTTGTATTTGGAAATTTGAGTGACAAGTGTAACAGCATTGCTACTTTCTCTCTTGCCACCACTGTCTACATCATAGGAAGGGAGGTGTTCCTTCTTCATTCACACTGACAGCAGCGGCATCAAATTGCAGTCACAGAAGGTTTTCTTTTCTTTCAAAACTGCACTCCCAGGAGTACATCTCAACCACATTTATAAAATATTTACAGATTTATCTCATTTTGGACAGATTTTTTGATTATGTTAAGACTTGAAAGAGATGAAGCAAACAAGATATTAAGCCAAATCTCTTTTATCTATGTATAAGATTTGCAGAATTGTACACCCTGGAATTTACAAAACAGTGCTTGTTAATTTCAAGAATGTCACTGGTGGCCAAACGAAAATACCCAAGGACCAACAAAGATACTGATTGGCTTTTACACAGAAATTTAAACTTCTCCATCTTCTCTGGATTACAAGTATAACTAAAATCATTAGCAAAGCATTTTGTTTTTTTTTCCCCCTCAAAATTATAATTAAGCTCCATCTATAAAAAACAGTCAAGCCCAGCAGCCACCAAGATTCCTGACAATCAAAAGTTTTTCAAATATGGAAAGGGATTTTGGCTGCAGAGCCATACATGACATTACTTTTGAACCATTTTCAGCCCATGGGCTCACAATCTTTTGAAAATTGATCTTATTGACATTAGGCCATTTTTCTTCATTACAGTGAGTTCACAAACTGAAAACCACTAAGTCACGCATGTCTAGTTACCCAAGAAGCATCAAATTATGGGAGAGACCGCTGTAGCTGATACCCAGTTTTGTAATCTCTGTAGACTCAGTCAAGATTTTTGTACCTTGAAAATGATGGTTTTTATACATGACATCTGCAAGTCAGAAGCTGAAGCATGTTTGGAAGGCAGCACATCTGAAATTTTAAGTGTTCCTGTACACTGTATAATTACTGTGCAAAAAGACTTTGCAAAAGAAGCTCAGTCTCCAAGACTGTAAAATACATACTACATTAAGAACCAAATTCCCTTCTTCATATTTTTAAGAACTTACAATGATTTAGGATTACTTTTATCTGAATGTTTCTACTGTATTAAAAATTATTAATTTCATGTTTTATGGATAATTTTACTATTTTCTTCTCTGGAAAAGAAGATCCTCTTAAGAATAGAGTCTTCTGCCTTTCTGCAGTTTATAATAGTGCTGCTGAACATTCTAAGTTCAGAGTCAGACCCTAAAAATAATGAGCCTTAAGGATCTATTTAAAAACTACGTACTTTTATGTAGGTTCATGTATTCTTGTTTTCTTACTTTAACCACGGAGACTAAGAAAGTTAAGGAAATAAATTGTTTGTTTAATACACTGGGGATGGGAGGGAAGCAGCTATCACTTGAACTGCCATTACTGTTAAGCTATTTCTGTAAAAGCATACATAAAAGTATGCAAAACAATTTTCTTCACAAAAAGGAATTATACTAGTACAATTGTTATCAGAAAAGCAGCATCATTTCCTGTAGCTTCCACTGTCAAACTTAAATGTCTAATATCTATGCAAGGAAGTTTATGTGCATTTGGTCATCAGTTTTTCAAAAATTCTTCCTAGAACTGGTATACAAACTTCAGCCTTTATAGAGTCATCTTCTAATGTTTCACAGCATCTTTGGTGGGTCCAAGCGATTACAGGACCCCTTCTAACTCTATTGCCTCTTCACCCTCAACTAAAATTACCAAGTGTGTCACACACAAATACTGTTTTTCTTCTCCACCACGTTCATCATAATGCAACTAGATGTTTAGGCTTCTCCCTGTTTCTCCTTTCCCTATCCAAGCATCAGAGGCACAAGAGGTGTTTTTCCTCTGTTTTTACAATCACACTAATTCTGTCAAAACCCATTTCCACTGCCTGCCTGTACCCTCAGATCCGATTTCAACTAATTTTGGTTTTGAGCTCTTCAAGTGCCACGGGCGTAATCTCTTTCCAAAACATCTTCTCTGAAGTCCGCAGTTGTTTTTCCTGTTACATCAGTCAAGTTCCTTTGAGTTACTCCTGTCCCTCCACTGCAGCGGCACGCAGCGCGCGTTACCGCACACCCCAACAGCTTCCTTAGGAAGAGACCAGAACAACGCACGCTGCCAAAACGCGCCACAGCAACACCTAGGAACAAAGCGGACCCCACACCCCTACTCCGACCCGCAAGCCCTCAGGTGAGGCATAACGCACCACGCTGAAGGGCTCAGCCCGTGAAATGCCGCCGGGCCCGGTGCAGCTGCTGCGCGCCCGCGTGGGCTGGGCGTGCCTGGGGG
>VWZZ01007538.1:11741-28853 GCA_013399095.1 Psophia crepitans
CTGCGCGCAGCGCCGGGCAACACCGGCCCAGGTTCGTTTTGCTCCCGGAGACGCCACTTCCCCGAAATCGGGCCCGCCCGCCGGACGGTGGAACCGGACCGCGAAACACCGCCCCGGGCCGACCTCACCGAGGTGTCGGTCGACAAACAGCTCCGCGGGGCCCGGGCCGGGCACTCGCGCGGCCGAGCCGCCCCAGGCCCCTCTCACCTGCCGCTGGCGGGGCCACCTCGGCCCCTGGCGCTCTCCATGTTCGGCCCTGTCGTTGCTATGGGGCTCCGGCCGCCGCGCCCAGCCCCGGCCTCGCCGCTACCCTTGGCAACGGAACTCGGTACTGAGGCATGGCGCCATTGGCCGAAGGGGCAGCACGCGGTCCGCCCATTGGCCACAGCGCTCCTCAGCGGGGTGGGACTAGCCCCGCACATGCGCACGACAAGGGCTACTTAGCGCCGGACCGGAGCCCTGGTGCCCCGCCCCTCCCTCCCCGGCCGCGCCTGGAGCCGGGCCTGGCTGTTCCCGGGTGGCTGCTCCCCGCATTCCGCACCCGCGGCTGGGGCAACAGCTGCGGCAAGAAGTCCCGTAGGTTAGAGACCTTTCAGAGCCAATCCCTTACCCAAGGAAGCCTGGCCCAGCATGCCCCCACCCCCGAGAGAACACCCTGGCGACTTTGCAGCGTTTTTCAGGAGGATCGGCCAGCTGTAGCGCAGGGCTTGGCTTAAATAATTTCTGCTCTTCATCCTTGAAAGTAACAGAGTCTGTTTCAACGTGTATTGCGCATAACAAAATTACTGCTCCCTCCAGGTCAAACATCAGCCTGTCTCCTAGAGAGCTCAGGGTTCGCCTTCACCAGTATGTCAGCAGCACTCAGCGTCCCTCTCTCCAGCAGGTATTTCATTAGATGAGGCCGTTGCCTCCAAGTAACCTTTACTCCATACTCATGCTCAGGAGTATCTGTAACGAGTACCGCTGCTGACTCCCCTTTCTCACAGGGATCAATACCAAATGCCAGCTCTTTTTCTGGATGCCAGGCATGGCTACTTGTTCGTGGCAGAGTGCTGCTGCCTCTCCAGTTCCATCTGGAAGGCACCTGTGGAGTCTCTGCATCTGGTAGACTACAGGCTTCTGGCTCCACAGGCTGAGGAGCTGGTAAGAAAGTAATTTCTCTACAGTTCTCCAGACTGTTCACCTGGATGTTGGCTTTTGCTGCTGTCCCTTTCTTGGGCTGGTTGTGAGCGTGCTGTGTGTTCTTCCTCGAGCCATGTGGACAATCCGAGGGGTGGACTGCATATGCTTCTGGATTCTCAAAAGTTAAAGGAGGAAATTTGCAGGCTATAGCTCTTCGACAAGCTCCTCCTGCATGAAGCGAACTGTGGTTGGCATCCTGATTCTGGTGTTTGTGAGGTCCACAGTGCTTCTTCTGGCATGGTTTCAACACCACTGACTTAGTTGTTTCAAATTGTGGGCATACCTGAAGGGAAAAACACGGTAATAAGAAAAAACCCAACAGTTTTCTCCAGGCAAAGGAATGCCAGCCTGACTCTAACATCCCACCTATCCCATCTT
Organism: Psophia crepitans; assembly: GCA_013399095.1. Taxonomy (NCBI): domain Eukaryota; kingdom Metazoa; phylum Chordata; class Aves; order Gruiformes; family Psophiidae; genus Psophia; species Psophia crepitans. The sequence goes on from VWZZ01007538.1 coordinate 13,302, forward strand.
GTTTTCAGTGTGTTCATTACGTGGATAATCTGGTCTGCAGCAATGCAAACCAGTCACTAACCAAGCTGCTAAGCACGAGATGCCTCTGAACATCAACATCATATTCTGCCACTCTGAAAAGTGATTGGGGTGCAAGTGAGCCATTCTCTGGCAACTTAAAAAGCACTCAAGATTTGGCTATTAAAGAAAAGTCTAACCGGTGTCTAGTTATGTAACCCCTGTAGATTTAAAACAGTTCACAGCTGCATCCTATTTGTTTCTGTGTCTTGGCATAACTCTGAATATATTCAATGAACTACATCCTCAGTCTCCCTGAACAGGTAGAGGTTGAACTGAGTGCAATACAAAATAATTTAAAAGATGCTGACTTAGCTCCATCACCTTCAATTATGTCCACAGGGCTTTCAGAACCTTCCCCCAAAACATCTTTACTTTGAAACATAGTTAATCTCTGTATTCTGGAGTAACAGTTGACCCAAAAGCCACTTCTAAAATCAGCTTTCTATAGAAGATGGTCAAAGCTCAACAATCTGTATTTCTTTGAAAAATTCTGGACTTCTACTCAAAACCTGGAAATCCTATTACAATATTCTTCATCTTCCTGGGTAGCAACCAAGAAAGTCAGGGTCTGTTTCTTGCAATTTGCTTTTCCCTAGAGCACACCAAACTAGGTTCTAGCTACAATAACTACAGATCGCTTTCAGCATTCCTAAGTTACCACATAGTATCCTGGCACATACTTAGAAGAACATAGGTGAATCACCAGCTTTGAGGATATGACTTGCTGGCTTCAGAGAACATGTAGGGTAGGATTTACCAGTAGAGGAGCCTAGCAGTCAAGAAGGTATGAAAAACTTAGATAACATCAAGAGAAGTAAAGCAGAAAAATCAGTTGCCACTGAAACAAGTTGACAGAAATTCTGCAGAGGATGCTTCAAGAAGTTACAAACCTACCAGGATTTTCAAATGGAAAAATATCTAAAAGTTTCAGTGCAGACAGCTTCAAACAAATTTTAGAATGATTGTATGTTTGGAATCAAAGAGCTCAGTGTTAGTGTGGATATTTCCACTTCTTCCAAACAAAAAGAATGCTTGTTCACAACAGTTATTTTACTTAGTCTTTCAGAAGCCATAGAGCTAACTGCCTTGAGCATATAAAAAAAGATTAAAGAGAAAAAAAAATTAAACATGTTCTACTTCAAGGTTAAGGCATCATAAAAATAACTCCAGGTTGCCAAGAACAAAGGAACGTTTCATGCAGGTTTGAAACCACATTTCCTGAGCCTGCTTTGTGAAGAGCAGAGAGTCAAGCAGCGATAATGCTTAAACAGAACTCCCCCAGGCGATGACTATTGTTGTATAGGATCAGTTTGTCTTTGCAGCACCTGTTTGCTTAAAAAAATATCTTTACGTTACGTGATATAAGGAATATATCAGGACACTGCAAATAGTCCCTGAAATGTTTTTTCAGACCAGAAAATGAGCCCATCAGAAGAGCGATAGGGAGAGAAACTATTCAAAACACAGAGAATGAAAAAGAGCAGGTTAGAGTAAATAATCCTGAAGTGAAAGCCTACGTTCCCTATATTTATCAGATTTAGACAAAACACTTAGTACTTTAACATGTAATGGCTCGAGTTCAGCAGTTATTTCAAGCAGCAAGCCAATAAAGCACGGTTTTCAGTGTTTTCCTCATCAGAATTAGTATTTCAGAAGACAAATAGTCTCATTAATCAATACACACTGCACACAATTTTATGCCTTCAAATAACCGAGACCTTAGTGGTGTAGCTAGAATGTGAAGCAACTCAAAAGCACTTATTTTGCTTTGGGTGGCTACCATGAATTCAGGTCTGTGCTACTAATTTTCAGTATCTGGCACAGGTTGAGACATGCAGGAGAAACTTGAAAACCGTTGCTGTGGAACGTAGGGGGTAGGATAATCTATACCAACCCAGGCAGCAGAGGTGTTCTGGTCTACACGTTTTGTGGGAACACGTCTTGGCTTCTGGGCCGAAGGCAGCGGAGTTTCATAGCAATGGACGGGTCCCTCTCGCGGCCTCTCAAGGAATACCAGCTCTGCCTTCCAGGCCTTGTGGGTACATTTCTTCTTCGGAGGCATCAAAAGATATGGTAAAACCACTTAGAAACCTCATGATGCTTGCTAGAGCCAATTGGAGAAAGAGAAAAGCACCCCAAGGGGATGCTAAAGTGCTCTCAAATCTGTAGAGGGCAAATAAATGGACTTTAAGACAACCTTGTCTGGAAACCCCAGATCTAGTTTTTAACTAAAGCAAAACATTTATGCAACAGTACAGTGTACACATCTCTATGCAGACTTTTCCTACCAGTAGTTTTTTACCCTTCTGTCAAATTTCAGGTAGATTTAGAAATGCACAGCAGAATAATAGATAAATGCTGCAAAGCTTCATGAAAGCTGATAGCCAGATACTTTGGGGGAGACAGAGACACAAAACAAATGTCCTAGCTACAAAGAGAGTTCTGAAGTAGCCTTTGGGCAAGACTCACCTTTACTGGAAAAAATAGTTTCTTATGAAAACACATATTTTAAATACACAAGACAGGCAAAGTCACATATGCATTTTACCTCATCTAAATATTTTAGAAGTAATTTGAGACATTCATCTATGATAAGGCCTGACTAAAATACTGAAATACAGAACCAACTATATTTAGAATGTTCTTGGTCATGGAAATTTTAAGGAAATTCAAACCACTAAGAGAGAAGGGAAAAAATATGGAATGGGAATAGCTGACCTACTGAACCAACTATGTCATCAGCTACCAAAAAGATTTAAAGAAGTAATTTCTTCACAATAGCTCAATATCTAGTCTAGTCACAGGCAAAGAATGATTTAGGAACTGAAAGTCAGAAAAACTTGGTTTCTTTTTCCAGTTTAATCCATGAAACTGGTTTGTAATACAAAGATACACTGTGGGGCTGAGATAACCAGCAGCTTTTCCACGCCTCATTGCTAACTACCTGTACTTTGTTATTTCAGAAATTTTTAAGTTTTTAAATACCGAACGTACTTAGCATTTCCCTCCTGTATTCTACGTATCTTGCGCGATATTTTTAACCCAGTGAATGCTTTAATTGAAGTGACATTGAAGTTACCGTTCAAGCCCAGGTTCCAGATGAAGGACCTTGAAGAGCCCGCGTTTAGAGAAGCACGCCCTTACCACACGGGTGAGCCTGCAGCAGCCCGACCGCTTACCAAACGCGCAGCCTCCTCAGGGAGCCCTGCGAGCCCCCCTCGCCACAAGCAGCCGTAACAGCCGCTAAACGGTGAAGCTCCGCGGCTCTTCACGGGGGATCACCCGAGGCCAGCGACCGGCGGCACGGCAGCCTGCCCGGGGGCTCATGGCAGGGCTCCCAGCCTGAGGCGGCGCGGCTGAGTGAAGGTCCCGGGGCGGTCCCTGCCGAGGTAGGGGGCGGCTCTCCCGGGGCCGGGGCCGCGCCTCCGACCAGCCCGAGGAGGGACAGTGCGGCCACCGGAACCAAAGCGGAGCCAGAGCTACGCCGAGCAACCCCAGGCCCGCGCGGGCCACCGGCACATCCGTATCCTCCGCCGCCGCAGCCGATTGGCCCGGCCCGGCCCGCCCTTGACACCTCTCATTGGTCCAGGCCAGCACGTGATGCCTACGAGTCGCCGGGCGCCAAATTCAAACCGGGAAACGATCTCTGCTGCGAGCGGTGGCGGAGCCCGGAAGCGCCGGAGGTTGCCGTCTCCCTCCGTATCCCCTGCTTGGCTGGGGAGGTGGTGAGTCGCGACCTGCGCCCGGTACCTGCCCCTACTGCAACCTCACACTCCCCCGCGTCTCCCCTCGGAGGCCGGCAGCAGGGGCCGGCAGCAGGGGCCGGCGGGCCGGCAACCCCGTGAGAGCCGCGCTAGGAGCGTCGGGCGGCTGGGAGAGGGAAACGCCTAGGCCCGGCCCGGGCTGGGCTGGAGGGGCTCTGGGGGAGCCGGCGACCTCACCGACAAGCGTGGCAGGCCTGGGGGTACAAAGGGAGCGTGCGAGGAAGGAGCTAGGAGCCCTTTAGCGCTTCCTCCTCACCGCTCCCCGGGCCGTGCGTACGCAGGTTGCTCCTGGGCCCGTACTGGTGGCAGCAGCTCGAGGCCTTAGGAAGCGGCTCGCTCCTGTAGGGGTGCAACCTCCTGGAGGCTGGCCGAGAGTTCTTTTGTCGCTGTCTTATGGGGATCTCTCTTTTAGGGAGTAGGGCAGATTGCAAAGGGCCATGTGTGTGCCTGGGTGCTACAACCCGTGTGTAATGCTGAATGCTTCTGTTGGCCTCTGGGTGCTGAGCAGCGCCTGGTGGCAGGGCTGTCTGCTCCCTGCACCAGGACAGCACTTCAGCTTTTTATCTGCTGGGCTTTTTCCAATTTGCATCTCTGCAGGTGATTCCTACTGAGAATTTTCTTGTTTAGTAGCTGGCCCAGTCAAATCTACCAATGCAAAAGGCCTCTTTTTGTTTGGTTTGTTTTGTTTCTGTTTTGCCTGCCATCCCTAATGATAAACAACAAGTGTATTTCTGTTCTGGTATAGTTTGTTGCAAGAGACAGCCTCCACCTAATTCTTGAATGGCATGGTATTTGTACGTGGTGTTCTCAGAAGAGATGCGCTGCAAGTAGTTACTCTGCAAGTAATACCTCTGAATTTTCTCTCCTCTGCTTTTTGCTTTATAATCTAAATTGTCTGTGGTCCAGGAGTTTGACATTTAAATTGTGTGCTGCCCAATGATGAATTTATCTAGTTCTTAAAATCTACAGAAGGAATGACCAAAGCATTTACCTTACTTTTATTTTTAAAGTATCTGACTTCTGCTGCATTTATTGTATGCCTTTGTAGTGTTCAGGACAATCTCTGTTTCCCAGATCTTAAAACACATGCTAAATTCCTTTTTCTCTCAGGCTGCGTGATCTGCTGGTTACAGCAGTGAGATGTAAGAATTAGGACTGCTATTTTTGTGCTCTAGCTTCTCTCCCCTCCAGCTTGCTGGCTGATGCTGGTCAAGTCACTTCACAGCTAAGTCTTACTCTCCGTTTCTGTAAAGCACATGTACGCACTTTCCTCGTTATTATGTACTCTGTGGCTCCCAACTTGTGATGTGATATTCTGCAAATATCTCTCCTGCCCTGCTTACTCAAGATGTGGATAAAGGAGGTACAGTGCTATTTTCCAGTAGCTTCGTCAGCCTTATTAAATGCTTTCATTTTTAATTCTCCTTTCTTGTTTCTAGCTTGTAGCAATTGCTGGGAATGTGTGCTCTGTGGGAGGCCCAAGATGATTTGTTGCACCTTTCCTAGCTGTTGCTCTCCTGCACTCTTATATCATATCTTTTGTTTTGCAGGATTTGATCTTGTCCCTTTCAATGGAGAGTGACTGTACAGATCAACAATGAGGACCAGCCCTCGCAGGCCCTTAATTCTCAAAAGACGGAAACTGACCCTTCCACAGAAGGATGCATCTAGTACTACAGCAAGAGATGAGGACAGTGGTCAGGATGAAAAGACTCCTAAGCAGGAGCGCAGCCAGGAGGACCAACACAACAACCAACCCAGAGATAAAATGGGCTGTGGCCTGCAGAAATTTCCAGCAGGAATAAAGATAATTGACCATCCTACAATGCCCAACACACAAGTGGTGGCCATCCCTACAAATGCTGATATCCAGAGCATCATAGAGGCACTGACAGCAAAAGGAAAAGAATGTGGCAACAATGGGCCCAACAAGTTTATTCTTATCAGCAGTGGGGGCACATCACGTTCAGCAGGTCCAATACCATCACAGCATCTTCCATCAGAGAGGCAGCCCAGTGCAGCAATCAAGGCTGCAGAGGATCAAGAAAGAGATAAGAATGTTACACAGACACCTGGTCTTGCAGGAGGGACAATGCTCTGGCATTCAGGAATTGATCCTGTGGTTGGACAGGAACAGGAGAGCAACAGTATGTGATCTTTACCCCCTTTTTTTTTTTTCCTTCCCCCCACCTTGCCCCCAACAGACAAAGCTTATGTGAAGTGGCCCAGTGAGAGTAGTGCTTGAATAGCTATGGATTTTATTTTAATAATTTACATAACTATGCATATATAGTGAAATCTGAAGGATCTTAGTGGATATATTTTTGGTGGAAGAGATGGCACATAAAGGTGTACAGCAAAGCAAAATCTTAGTGCTGGAGGGAAAAAAGAAGGGCTGGTTTGAGGAAATCATATCTAGAAGAACAAAAGACTAAGTTTTATTTAGCAAAAGGGTTTTTGCTGAATTAAAGACTAACATAGAGCACCCTAGTCAGTGACAAAACATATGGGCCAAGAGCTTTGAAAAAGATTCCCATCCTTTAATAACTAAGTGGCAAGTTCTTTTCCTCCTTGGCTGTCTCATGAAACCGCTGAATAATGTTAGAAGTGGGATGGATTTTACTTTGAAACACTGCTCAGATCAAATTTGTATTTGCAACTTAAAATAGCTATGTAGCTTTTGAGCTGTGGTAAATCTTATCCCAGGCTACAGTACTGTCTGAGAGGAGCCTATAGACAGCTGCAATAGCTGCATTGCTACAACCAACCTCACCAGAAATAACAAAGCTATGTTAGTTTTCATTCCTGTTCAGAAACCTGGAGACATCTAAGTTTCTGATGTGGGTCTTGTGATAAGTCTTTCAGATGGAATTTGTCACTTCCTTCCTTGGCCTCTGCTTACTAGATTCATCATTTAGCTAAAAATACTTGAATTCTTGAAGTACTGGATCAACACTGTCCTGTTTTGGTTGAGAGCAATAGTCTGGTTTGAATGTTTGTTCTTAAGGCTGTAGCTTTTTACAGAAATTATGCAGATTCACGTGAAATCAGAAATTCAAGATTGAATTCCTTCCACAAGAAACGTTTGCATTGCATTACCATCTTGTCCCTATCTTGAGACAGGGATACCTCTTCTAAAGGTGTGCCTTCCTTTTGACACTTGAGATGAAGGGGGAAGAGGGTTACTTGCAAGTAAGCAGAGCTATGGGCTTGTTATCCCAACAGGCGGTGGTGAGACAATGGGCTCTGTGTTGGACAATAGCCTCACTAACATCCAGTGGCTGGGGAAGATGAGATCTGATGGGCTAAGTCCCTGTTCTGTGAAGCAAGATACAGAAAAAGAGAACCAGATACCTCTGCAGGAAAGAATCAAGGTAAGTAGGAGAAGACAACAATGTGTGCTAAAACTTTTGATAGGGAAATAATCCATGTGAATCAGAAGACTTGCAAGAACTAGACATCACCATCTCTAAGTAACCTGAGTTTGCCCTTTCATGATTTGAATAGCAGAACCTGAGGGATCCAGAGAAGTTCCATGCCCCTTCTTGTCAACTTTATGAGCACTCATGTATCATTCCTTCTGTCTCTCAGACTGAAGAAGATTCTGCTGCTGCTGCTATTCCTGCTGCTGCCGCTACCACCACCACCTCCTCCTCATGGCAGGATTCAGTATCAGAACGACCTCCTTACTCCTACATGGCCATGATCCAGTTTGCCATCAACAGCACTGAGAAGAAGCGTATGACTCTGAAGGACATCTACACCTGGATTGAGGATCACTTCCCATATTTCAAACACGTGGCTAAGCCAGGTTGGAAGGTAACAAGCAGGCCCTCAAGTTGCTGTGGGCCACAGAGTGATACTGTCATAAGCCTTCTGGATGAAAATGAAAAATTGTTCCCCACCCTGCAGAGCAAGATGGAAATTGACTTAAACACCCCAGCCCAAATACCCTCTCATTCCAGATGTTCCCTGTTCCACTTCTCTCCCTTTTCTCATTCCACTTAGATAAGATGATGGGATGTTTGATCGCTGGAGTAAGAATGGGGGTCTCGAGAGTAAGTAAGAGACTGATGACATGGTTGGCCAGTATGCAGTGAATATGAAGGTCCATGTTATCTACACTTTGGAATGTAATCCCAAAGTGATTACTGCCAGGGCAGTCATGTCTTGGGTAGGCCCTGCTGTGCTGATAACACAACTGCTTTTTAACCTCCTCCTCACTCCTTTCTCCCCAGAATTCTATTCGGCACAACCTATCCCTCCATGATATGTTTGTCCGTGAGACATCTGCTAATGGTAAAATCTCATTCTGGACTATTCACCCTGATGCAAACCGTTGCCTAACATTGGACCAGGTATTTAAGGTGAGTGCCTCATTGAAAGAAAACGGCTATCCAGTTCTTGCATGCCACACTAGCTGGATGCACCTTATTTTAACAGGAAAGTTAAACTGCTTTGACATCAGCCTTTTTGTGGAAGTTGGGTTTAGTCACTTCTCTTGACAGACGAACTCTGTTTCTGAAAGAAAAGATGCTGTGGCTGTGCATAAGAACTGGAGCTTCTGTGGGATGCTTTTATTCTTCAGGTGGTGTGCCAAATGTAATAGTGAGCTTGTTCAACCTATTTCCATGGGCCTAATTCAAATTCCTGGTAAGAAGTTTCCACTGAAGTTGACCAGGAGTTTATACGCTGTTTGGTTAGACAGTCGTAGGATGGAATTGCCCTATCCCAGCTAGGTGTTTTAGAAAGTACCATTTTGTTGGAGAAACAAAGGTTGTGAGTCTGGCATAGGTGTGTTTAGAGTCTTCTGTGTTTTCTGCAGTGGGTGGGCAGGATGACTTTTTTTTTTGCTTGGATTATACAAAGTTAAAATGTCCCAGTTGTTCCTCCTTTGGTTGATAACTTCATCTTATTTTTCCCCTCTCAATGCCTTGCTGCCACCAGCCGCTGGACTTGGGGTCACCAACATCGCCTGAGCACTCTGAATCAGTAAGACTTACCCTCTGGCTTGGGGCTTGGGCTTCTGTTCTCAGGCCAATCACTGAAGGAAAGGACAAAAGGCTCGGCAGGGGGATTGGGTCACTGCTACACCCAGTCGTATAGTCCATCCACACCCTTTTTGAGGGTTGAGCCAAAGGTTAATTGCCTTCAGATGATACGCTCTCTCTACAGCTGGTAGAGCTGTACAGCTTTGAGCAACTGCTGCTTAAAATCTGTTGCTGAGGCAGGCTGCAATGGGCACAAACAAGCTTCAGAGAACAAGCCCAGACAGATTTTTGGTAAAATCTCCATCTTTATGGCAGCAGTCCAAATCTATTCTGGGGCTCAGATTCAGAGAGAATAGGATCTCTGTGCTGCTTTTGAATTCTGGAACCGAGCTGCATTGTGACTCTCAGAAGGATGAACCTGTTTGCTGTCTCTCTTTTGCATTTAGCAGTTATAACGATGGATTTGCAAGCAGCTAGTCAAATGCTTTTCTGTCATGGCTACAGCTCTGGCCTTTCCATCTGCTTAGACCTGGGATTCCTCTGTTGCCTTTGCTATTCCACTTGAACATCTATCTAGTCTATGGTTTGTATAGAGATCCAATATACAATAAAGCTATCCTATTCACCTTTTCTCAGGCACTGAGGATGCCAAAACCAGGTCACTTCTTCAGTAGAGTCTGCAACTGGTGCAGCTTTGTCATGCCTTCTCTTTCTACACAGATTTTGGTTGGCAGCTGGCTTTGAGATGGCATGGCTGCAACACAGCAAGCGGTACAGAGACAGGGCTGGTGTGAGTGCTGGGTGCTAACAGCTGCTCTCTCTGTACTAGCGCAGCACAGGCTTCTGGATTCGCAGTTCTGAATGAGGCAGCAGAATAAAGATGGATTCTTCTCTTTAAATACCATTCTTTTCTTTTCCTCCTCTCTCTTATTTCACAATGACTGCAGCAGCAAAAGCGACATCTTCCTGATCCCCAGAAGAACATGGGAAGCAACAGCAGCAGCAAACCTGAACCCCAGAATGCACGTGAGTGTTTACATCAGCCTAGGACAGAAAAAATCAGCCCCATAAATCTGGGGCACTCCCAGATTTCCTGAGAAATAAAAGTGGAAATAGTTATCCACATTTGCTAGCTTTTAGGCTTGCTACTGTCAGGTTTGGAGCTGAAGGCAGTGTCAGAAGTGCTTTGTCAGAAGATGTGATGGGGAGATGAAGGGGATTGGATACTCAGATGGAGTGAGAATAGAGCTTGCCCCAGCTTGAGGGCTAGGATCTGTGTGAAGGACACTTTTCTTGTTCATCATGCCTTCTTGCTTGGGATTTGTAGCTTCCCAATTAGCAGAGAAGGCAGGTGAGCCTATCTCTGACTTGATGTTTGTTTTGGGGTATTTAGAAGGACTTCCTTTTAGATGCCTGGGTTTCAAGAGGTAGTAAAGGAAAGGCAAGAGGCTAGTGAGTCCATTGTTTTCCCTTCCAGGCCGAAAGATGAAACCTTTGCTTCCTCGCATCAACTCCTACCTGGTTCCGATCCAGTTTCCTTTGAGTCAGCCTCTTGTCTTGCAGCCTTCTATGAAGGTTCCTCTATCCGTGGCACAGGGAGCATCCCTCAACAGCTCGGGGACTTTCCGGAGCAATAAGCGTGTGCGCATTGCTCCAAAGGTTGGTTTCTTGTTTTCTGAGGGTATTTTTTTGCCTGTTTTTTCGGTTCCTTTGGGGGGGATTGTGGTTTTGGGTTTGGTTGGGTTTAGGTTTTTTCTTTTCTATAGCTCTTGCCTTCTATATGGTTCCTTTGTGCATCTCTACTAGGTGCTCTGAAACCCTTAAGCTCATATTAAGGAAACAGCCAGCAATCCTTCCTGTCCTTTTCTGTCCATGGGGTGACTATTACCTGCTAGTTGACTTGGTATAAGGATGTTACTATAATTTGCTAGAGGAGGGTGCTCTGTGGATTGGTCAAGAAAATTTTTCTCTACTGCTTGGATGTGAAGAAATAAGAATGGCAGAAATGGCTTCTACCCCTAAACCACACAAATTTTTGATAGTTCTAGAGACATGGAGCATAGGGAGTTTGTTCTCTAAGAGTATTTATTTGCATATAGTCTCTTCCCAGAGGTTTTCAGTACCTGCTGTTTGCTAATTCTGTGGAGTTCCCAGTTATTCTGGGGTCAAGAAAAACAGCTATTAAGCAGGTCTCTCTCTTGACATCTCACTGACTGCTCATGTATGCAGTTTACATTGTAAAGCTTTAACTTCTTCCATCCTGTCTAACCATAATGCTATTTTTCTTTGTGTGCCTGCTGCTTTATGTTCTCTCCTGTCTTTCCCCTGTGCTCTTTTTCTTTTGACAACCTTATTTTTTTTTCCTTAGTTTTTGGGAAAGCTGTCCTCATTCATTTTGTTATTTCACATGTAGATAGTGTAAGGAGGAATCAAGGGAGTTATGCTTTTCCAGATATATTCAGCTCTCCTTCTGCCTGTACTCCTAGAATTTCTTCATAGCAGAAGGACTCTGAAGGACATGACTTCTATTCACTTAGCTGAAATCCTTCCTGTGTGATCTGTAGACTTCTTTTATCAACTTCACACAGAGATCAATCTCTAGGTATTGTTATAGTTACTGCTTTCTGAAGATCCTCATCTTGCCTGTTCTGCTGTCCTTAAGTGCCAGTCTTTCTTTTCTTCCTTCCACTATCATTTGGATTTTGTGTGGGTTAGATCCTTGCTTACTGACTGCATATGACTTGTGTTTCTTTTTAGATGTCACTCTCTACAGAAGAGGCATCCTGTTTACCCATAGTTGCCGTCAAGGAGGAGAGTCAGTGTGATGAAGGCTTATTTTCCCCAACTGATTCCCTAAAGGATACCAGCTCCCAGCCTGGTGAGGAATCAGCTTCTTTCCCTGAGAGCACCTGTATAAAGGAGGAAGAAGGCTCTCAGCTGGATGACTGGCTGTCCCCATTTGCCTCAACCCTAACGGTAAAGGAAGAGCCAGGTGTGTTCTTGCCAGTCTCATCCGCAAAGGAAACGAAACAATTCACTCTACTGAAGTCACCATCTAAGGGCATTTCTGACACATTAGTTATAAAGAGGCGGGAAAGGCAGGAAATGGGCAGATCCAGAAGGAAACAACGCCTAGCACTGCCTTGCTCAGAAGAGCCAGTCCTTGTTTTGCCAGAAAGCAATGGCTTTGATCCTTTCCGGTTAGGGGCGGACCCCACATTCCTGCAGGAAAGCCAGCCTCATGAGAATGTGTCACAGCTCAGCTGCTCACAGGGGGAAGAGGGGCCCTTTAAAACACCAGTGAAGGAGATGTTCAGCAAATTGCCAGTTTCTTCCACACCCAGCAAAATCTCAGCGACTACTACACCCCCAGTAGGGGGGTTTGACCCCTGGAAGTCTGCATCCCTAGCCAAGGGAAGTCATGAGCTGGACTTCAGTCCAGTGAGAACCCCTCAGTTGCCATTCACACCCCTCCAGGAGAACCAGGACTTGCTGGGATTTAACAGCACGCCCCTTAAAAATCCCCTCTTTGAGTCCCCTCGGGAACGGCTCAATACAGAATCTAGTGACATGGGGCACGCCCCCCTCGTGAGCTCTCCAGCTTTTATTCCTGAATCTGCTAAGCAATCATCTGTTGAACTGCCAGCCTCTGGCTTTACTGAAAACCGGTCACTTATGGAGGGCCTGATCCTGGACACCATGAATGACAGTCTGAGCAAAATCCTTTTAGATTTCAGCTTTCCTGGTCTTGAGGATGAAAACTTAGGAACAGATATTAGCTGGTCTCAGCTCATACCTGAATTGAAGTAAATTGGCCTGAGGCTGAATTTGGCTTGTTCTGATATTACACAAAGCACTCTACTCTTCTGAGGTTTGGTCATGCAGTCTAAGAAGATTGTCTGCTTTTGACTGATTCCCACATCCATGGGAACAGAGGGCATTACTGACTCCTGCTAAGCTGGGAGACAGGCCCCTTGGCTGCTATAAGCTCCCTCTATAAGCTGCAATAGACTATTTATGTGGAACAAGATAGAACCTCTCTAACCTCGTGCTAGAGATGAGAGTTCCCGGAGAAACATTATCAAGAGAACATCTAGGTAGGCCCTGAATGGTATTTGCTGCTCAAGGTATCAGAAAATGGATGCACTCCTCAGTTAAGTACAATAGGAAAGAGCCTGGGAACATGTTCTCCTACTACGTAGTATCTTCTGTTCAGTTTTAATGGCTGTAAATACTGTACATTACATTCCTTAAACTAGCCCTTAATTATAATAATAATTTTGTTCATGTAGGGTTATATTTGGGCTGGTAAAGGGTTTCACTTAGAGTGTTGTCCATATGTTCCACATCTCCTATATTCTACCTTAGATGAGAGCCCAAAACACCTTTTTCCTCCTTTGACTTGAGAAACACATTGGTCTAGGCTGTTGTGAAGGTTGCTGGGGCAAAGATCTGAAAAAATCACATATATGTGACTCAAGTCAAACTCAAAGAGGTTGTTATCTGGATTGCAGCAAAAAATCTTGGTTTTGCTTCCCCTTCCCAAGCTGGAATGGAGAAGAGCTTGGATCAAGCTGTATAGCTCCTCTGGTTCCAGAGTTCTACTATTGTGTAGCTAGAAGACTAAGAGTCATTGTTGCAGGAAGGTGGACTTCTGTGGAATAGTTAGAGCTGCCCTTATTACAGTCATCAGTTGAAAATGTAAAAAAAAAAAAAAAAAAAGCCTATAAAACAAATGCTGATATTTCCACTGAAAAGTGACCTCTGGAAACACAAGGTATCTTTCTCTTGGTGCAATAGGACAACTCATCCCAATTGTCTAGAATTCATGTCAAAAGAGAAAATTGCCATGGAAAAGGCCTGATCCTTCTGCTTACAGGCAAGTGGTGTCTCATGTATCTACATACTCAATAAAGCTTCAGTGGGAGCACAGCTGAGTATTGTCTTTACTGCTTTCATGCTTAGCAATGTGCTCAGGTGGGGCCTTAGCATGAACAACTGATTTTTGCATGTCTAATGTGTGTTTTCTGTGATCATTCAGTGAACGATCATTAGGACATTTTCAGTGTTCCTCAGGCCATGTTGGCCATACCATGTTAGATTTGGTTGCTCAACCCCTTGCTTCATATAATATACTTTTTCCTGCTGTTCACAGGTAAATCCTGACTTAGCATGTTTCTGACTTGCAAACTCAGTCTGAAACATCAGACCACCACCAGCAAACTTGTTTCTGTATTTTGTAAATGCAAAACAAGTCTTACTCAAAAAAATCTGTATTTCTGCCTTTCTCTTGTAAACACAAAACCAGATATAGGTGTGTGTGGTTTTAAAAACTGCAGTTCTCTCATGTACTTGTTCGAGTACTCTCAGAAGATGTTTCATGCACTTTGATTATAATTTCAGATTTTTCTGGAGAGAAATATTGGACTCCCTGATCCACATTTCTCTCTGCCAAGTATAAATGACTGCTCAGCTTGAGGCCAACAGTGAAAAATGTTTTACTAGGCTCCTGTGTGTGTAAGCTGAAATGCCTCAACTAACATTTCTATTGATTATAATAGAGTAGGTCATTTGCGACCTTTACAACATGCAGACATAGCTGAAACTACTTTTGAGAAGAAGGAGTTAACACGTAGGATGCATATTCTGAGCTGTGTTTTCATTATTGTTCATTGCCTGAGAATAAGATCACTAAGGGTTTGAGAGCAGGAGGACCATCCTTGAAACTTTTCAATGTATTCAATTAGAATGAGGTACGCTTGGATAAGATGTAGCAAAGGAATCTTGAATGGAGGAACACTTCTTAACAAAGAGATATCCATCCTTGAGAGCCAAAGGTCAGCAGAAATTCCTCTAATTGATATCCTTAGCGTGAACTGTCTCCATATAATATGAAAACCACACCTCCAGTGCTAAAAACTCCCCCTCCCCAAACAGAGACCCCTACTCACTGAACACGCAGAGTGAATTTGGGAGATACTGTGTTTTTAAATCAAAATGAGAAAAAGTTGACCTAATCCTAGTTTAGAAAGTATGAATACGTACAGGTTATGCTGATGAACGCACGAATATGTGTAAGTTGGGCTAATAAATGTAAACTAACTCTAACTCTGCGTATGCACGATAGGAGGAGTGATCCCCCATGCATCCAGTGCTGCAATAAGGAATGCCTCCTTTCTAAAACTCCAAAACAAATCTTTGGACTTCAGTCTCCTGCCCAGAGCCCCAAAAGAGCTCTCTACACTGTAGAGAGCTGGGCTTTTCTGTTCACGTGTGCTATGAACACATCATCAAGAAGACAGGTGTGTACTTCAGAGCTTTGCATGTCCAGTGGTGCCCGAAACCCCCGCTTCTTTTGGGGCTCTGGAGGTTGACTCGATCAGCTCTCAGGCTGGCCACACTTTGGGGGCCAGCTCTTTTCATCTGACATCAGGGGCCGCATGTTCGCTTCAGAGATACAGGCAGCCTGGTGACCGTGAGAGATGCCCTCCAGAACTTTCCTGACAAGTGCATCCAGCATCCTCAGGTGTTTGAAAGATTTGTGAAAGTCACTCTGGCAGGTCTCAGGTCGACACCAACTTTGCCAGGTAGGTCCTTTGGTGTGGTATCAGGGGTCGGACGTTCGATTGTGAGATGCAGGCAGACCGTGACCGGGCGAGGCAGTGGTGTACTTCAGAACTTTACATATCCAGACACACTGAAAACCACTTTTCTTTTGGGGCTCTGAAAAGGAGAGT
>VWZZ01007539.1:0-15839 GCA_013399095.1 Psophia crepitans
GCATTGCAGTTAAATACCTTTTTTTAATGACCTGTGGGACTGGGATCAAAACTGTAGTGTTGAGATACACAACCTATGTAGTGAGTAGCTCATAGTTAGCTTGAAGATTGAGCTGGAAACCTGAGGATCAGAAACCTATCCAAAGCCTGTACAGCTCTGTGCAGCTGTGCAGGATGCTGGAGTCAGCCTAAATTTGGAGTGAGGAACAGTTGAAAGTACATGTCCTTTAGTCTCTATAGACAAGCATGCATATATGTATGCTTTCGAGAGTTTTTCACCTCTCTTAAGGCTGGAAAGCTGTACTAACAATTTAAATGGTTGAGACATTGGATTTCTCTGATTCTCTTTTCTGTAGGATGTAAACAAATGGACATTTAAAAGAGTCATCTAAATACATTTCCCCTTCACAACAAGTTCAATTAATGGTTTTGGTTTTCTTAGGTATTTTTGTTTTGTGTTTTGTTTTGGTTTTTTTCTTAAGTATTTTTTTTAATCATCAATTAGAAAATTACAACTTTGTTTTAGAATTAGCTGATCTTTAGAGTTGGTTTTGTGCACTCTTGTCTGGCAGAGTTTGCAGTGCAGCCCGCTCCAGCAGTGACCTACAGAACCAGTGGTGGGATCCTTGATTTCTATATCTTCGTGGGGAACACTCCAGAGGAAGTAGTCCAGGAGTACCTGAAGGTACCTTTAGCTAGAGAGATTATGCAATGAACAGATTTCTAAAAGTGCTTGGGATTTTTTTGTTGGTTGGGGTTTTTTGCCACTTATACTGTTAGTATGTCTTCACTGTGTTATGTATTAACTCACAGCATGGCTCAGTATATATTTAACTAAGAATAGCTGTTAGTATGTCCCTAACGTGACTGCTGTTGTTAGAAATAGCTAGCTGGGGTTAAGCTGGGCTGTAGATGTTTTTAGCTGTCCTGTTACCGGCAGCTGAAACTCAAGCTCTACTTTTTCTGGAGTTGCTGGAGCAGAGACCATGCAGCAGCTTGAGGCCCAAGAAGTTTGTAGCTGCTAAATTCATCTGTCTGTCTGGCCTGATTTGCACAGTGGGTATTGGAGCCTGAGACAATCTACATGGAATAACTTATGCTTCCTTGCTGGGGCTTACTCTTGTCATAAGGACAAATTCCAGTTCATTTGGCAATACTATTGGGTAGATAATGTGCTTAAAGGTATTTAATGATTTTATGATCATAAGGTATCACTGATATCTTTTGTACTTCTTGAGATCCACTACATTTCAGTGATACCTTAAAGAATGGACATTGTCCTAAAATATTTGTATTTCTTAAAATTAAAAAAAGAAAAATCATAGAAAAATATTGCATTTGTGTGTGGGCTGCTCATTTCGCACACTCAAGCTTAGTGTATATTATTCAACTAGATTTGAAAAGTATGGATCTAGAGAAATGGGCATCGAGGTGACACACGCAGCGTCCACTGACAGTGCGTGGGATTTCTGCTCTCAACTTGCAGCTCGTGGGACTGCCAGCAATGCCCTCCTACTGGAGCCTGGGCTTCCAGATCAGCCGATGGAATTACGGGTCTCTGGATGAGGTGAAGAAAGTTGTGGAGAGGAACAGGGCGATCGGACTCCCTTATGTAAGTATGGGCTTTGCGGAGTGCAGCAATCCTGTGAAGGTAGTGCTCTGCAGGAGAAATGACCCAGAGGTATCCTGACCATGGTGTTCTGCAACCGGCTCATGTCACATCAGTTTACATCAGTAAATTTCTAATATATAATCTTCTGGTGTCAAAGGTTTTTATGAAATTTAATGGTAGACCCATTATCAGAATGTAGGACATGGTGGGGCTTAATTACAGTAAGTTACACTTGAGCACTCTGTTGTAATACTCTTTCAAATGTACTTTCTAACTATATCCACTTATCTTCTCATGTTACCTAATCCATGGTTTTATTTTTTTTTATTGTCCTGTGGACAATTATAGAACCATATATTAGTCTTAACTGAGAGCCAAAGGTAAGGTACAATTAACTTTTAAAATTAGATTTCAGGGCATATTAACCTGAAGGCTTATACAGAATAAAAATATCCTAATGTTAAGCTAAGAGTTGAGGAAGAAATGTTTGGATTTAAGGGTGTAGCTTTTGAAGTCAGGCAACTGTAATGAAATAGCCACACGTCCAGGGGCTATTAGAAAGGATGCCGATATACACATTCGCTTAAATTCTGTTAACATTAAATGCAGGTCTTTAAAGACACAAAGGACATGTCAGTACCATTAATTAGGGCTGTAAGTATGAGATGACCTGAGATGCACATTGTTTGCAAGTGGTCCTGACAGCATCCTTTCTGCCAGGCTACAGTAAAGTCCCAACAGTAAATCCACTATAGGACAAATGGAAATTGTCAGAAGAAATTGTGCTGGACTAATATATAAAATCTTTACATATCACTTCTCATGTTAAAGCTGAACTCCCTTCTCTTTCAGGATGTTCAGATCACCGATATTGACTATATGGAGGAAAGGAAAGATTTTACTTATGACAAAGTCAATTTTCAAGATCTCCCTAATTTTGCAGCTTATATGCATGAATACGGACAAAAATATGTTATCATATTGGTAAGCATTCAACTATTTCTTTTTCCCTTGTAAATACTATCGTTATAACTATTTATTATTATTCTTTGCTTATTCTATGTCATTATTGCATTTATTGCCTAACATTCTAGTAGTCTCTAATAATTGACTGAGTGTATCTTGGTTTTGTCTTATTTTTTGTTTTCTAATTATTTTTTTTTTTAGGATCCTGCTATTAGCACACAAAACCTAGTTGACGGTAGTTCCTATGGAAGCTACGTCAGGGGAGAGAGCCGAAAAGTCTGGGTTAATGAGTCAGATGGCGTAACACCATTATTTGGGGAGGTAATCACTTTTTTATTAATTCAAACTTGGTCTGTTGTCACTGGTACGGTTTAATTTAGGTCAGGCAGCTGCTCTTAAACTCTGATTTTCTAAGTTGCTTCTTTCAATAAAGTTACCTGCCAGTGAGAACTAAGTTTCTAAGGTCTCACTTAGGATATGATACTTTTCAACCTTTCTTGATTTTTTTTTCCCCCCCTCAGTTTTTTACATTAAAAAAAAAGGAAAACTAAGGTAGCTTGAAGGCTTAGGGGACAATTCATCAGCCACCTCCTATTTATTTTCAGTAGTGACTGAAGAGCCAGCTCCCACATTATCCTTTTAATTTACAATTTTAACTTCTACTGAGAAATTTTTCTGTTGTATATTGTTCCTTCTATGATTTAAAAGAAAAGCAATTGAAAACTCATACTCTTTCTAACTTATTTCTGCATGCAAGCTATTGTCACTCTAACAGTCTGTCATACAGAAGTCTTCAGCAGAGCAGTATACAAGCACTGCCCTCAATGACCAACTATGGAGGTCCTGGTGGACATCTGCAGGCCCATTACTAACAAAGATTGAGATGTGATCTCTATCCATTATTTCACTCTGCTCGGGGCTTGTCAGGCTGCACCTGGAGTACTGTGTCCATTCTGCTCCCCAAAATTCAAAAAAGACACAGACCACAGAGGATCCAAAGGAAGGCCACAAAGATGGTCAAAGGGCTGGAGAAACTGCTCCATCAGAAAAGACTGAAGAAGTTAGGTGTCTTCTCCCTAGAGAAGAGAAGGCTCAAGGGGACTTCATCACAGTGTTCCCATAGTTAAAGGGCAGCTGCAAAGAGAACAGAGGCTCTCTCTTCACAAGGAGCCACATGGAGAATATGATGGTCAACGGGTATATAATTTGTACCCACTGGAAATTTCTTACAGAGAGAACAATCAGTCACTGGAACACCCTCTCCAGGGATGTGGTAGAGTCCTCATCACTGGAGGTTTTCAAGATGCAATTGGACAGGATGCAGGATGATGCCATATGGGTTCCCTTTCCCGTGAAAAGTGGGACCAGATGATCTTTCAAGGTCCCTTACAGCTTGGGCTGTTCTAGGGTTCTATGAACTCTTTTTAATATCATTAAAAGTTGAATTAATTATTTTCCTTTTAAATTGCAGGTGTGGCCAGGGGAAACTGTGTTCCCAGACTTCACCAACCCAGAGTGCACTACCTGGTGGGTGGAAGAGTGCAGACTGTTTTATAATGACGTGCCATATGATGGGATCTGGATTGTAAGTAATTCAGAACTTTAATTTTTATTATATTTTTTAAAATAGACAAGGGTAGATGTTTATCCAATTCTTTTTGTGTTGAATTTGAAAGGGATGTTTAATATTACTAACCTGAAATCAGTGCAGGATGTGTACATCTTCTGGTGCTGAATTTGAGTTCAAATTCAAATTTTAAATTTTAATTTAAACCATTAGTCATGGCATTTAAATGATCAGTGTGCTGGTTTTTTGGGTGTTCAGTGTCACTTTAAAACGCTTCACCTGAAGAACCATTGCTAAAGGCAAACGCTAGCCCACTCCAGTACTCAGAATGGCAATGTTTAGACACCTGCACACCTGCTCAGTGCATGTGTCTGAAACAGATCCTGAATACAGGGTGTATCTATGCTCCAAGTAGCTCATGGAATTGCCAGTTAGTGAATCGGCAATTGTTATTCCAGATAAGGGAATGGAAAATTCAGGCTCCCTAGACAGGTTGTCCCACAAAAGAACTAAAATACAGTCTAACCCAGTGGATTTTAGGTACAGTTCATGGAAATCAGATGGGATTATTAGCCATTTTGATTGACTAGATTCATTTTTAAAGGAATATCCTGTAATAAATCTTCTAAAAGTGGGTGCCTGAAAGAAATCTGTACTTCTCAATCCCTGTCTCAGCATCTTCCTTCCTTTATTCTTTTTTGTAGTTTTCCTACTTCCTTTTATTTAAAATAAATATATACTTTGAAAGAAAGCAAGAATCTACTGAATATTTTACCATGCATTTTAAAAAGCTATAACAATTTTAAGTTATGTATAGCAAAATACAGTCCTTCAGCTGCTATGTGATAGAGTGAGTTTCTCACTTATTTTTGCTGACTCTGTGGATCCATCAAGTCCAGCTATGAAGTGTAAGACTACGCAGCTCTTTTGCAGAGTGCAAATAATTTGAGTGCAGCAAGTTGGTGACTAGACTACAGTGCCTCCACGATAAATTTGCTCTCTTCTTCCATGCATGCTGCTCCTGTAGCACGTTCAAGGATGCACACAGAAATGCCCTTACAGCATTGCCAAATAAAATATTCATGGAAGGAGACAGCAAAGTTTGAAAATATAATGGCTTGGAAAGTATTATAAAGGAAACGTTTCAGAATATTTAGTCACCTTGCATATTCTGACGGAAAGTCACAATGTACGTTCATTGGGTCTGCATTTCTCTGCAAACACACGCTTCAAACCGAAGACATTTCCTTGAGGGACGTGTAGAGCTGGTCATAGGTAGGGACAACGTAGAGATGAGCACTTGCAGTTTCTTTCTGGGGAGGGGTAAGGTGCAGCTCTTGTGACACGATGCTCACCTCCGTATAGAAGTCTGTCCAACACTGAGACCTATATAAATACAGGAATGGACCGGGTCAGTGTCTGAGTTATAGCATCCTTGCCTAATTGCATGGTGTTAGTTCTAAGTAATTATTCCTTAAAGGGTAAGAGAATAGAATGTAAGACTTTGTTAGGAAACTTTATTACATTCTGCGTCTTATCTTTTCAGGATATGAATGAAGTATCCAACTTCATTCAAGGCTCAAAAAGTGGCTGTGCACAGAATGACTTAAACTATCCTCCTTTCACTCCCCGTAAGTCCGTCTACTTTAACCGGAAAACCAAATAATATCAAATAGTTTATGAATTGCTATGCAATTTGCTACAAGGATGCAAAGTGATTTTAGGGTAGTTCTTATGGGTGGAGTTTGGACATTACTACTGGCAGAAAATACTATTATACTTTGGCCCTTGTGGAAGGCATGGTTCATGCAACTGGCTTTTTTCCATTTTTAAATTATTACTGAATATTATTATTGCCTTAATTATGTCTCATAATGCGATCTTATTTCACTATCAGTGGTTTTCGAGATGTATGCAGAACTAAAATGTAGTTCATAGTTTGCATTAAGTAGTAGGTTTAAGTAACCATTGCCAATGTGTTGTCAGATAATGATTCAGAAATTTAGAGCATAGTTCTCAGTTATTCCTTGCGGAGTGCAAAGCTCAAGAGTAGAAAAGGTTGCAAAGCAAGGATGAATCAAACCAGCAGCCGAGAGTAGCATTTTGGTTTGGCAGTAGTAATACTGGCCTTAGTGAAAACTTTAAGGGGAAAAAAGGGCTTGAATGTCATGAATGTGCATTAAAGAAAAGATTGAAAATATTCGTAATAAGAATGTACTTTAAAAGTGATATTTCTATTCCTTTATCAAAGGTATTCTTGATAAGCTCATGTTTTCCAAGATAATTTGTATGGATGCAGTGCAGAAGTGGGGGAAGCATTATGATGTCCACAATCTTTATGGATATTCCATGGCCATAGCAACACGGAAGTAAGGAATACATTCTAAAGTCTTTACAAAAAGGTTTCAGAAAAGTACATGGCCTGCATTTTCAAAAAAGCAAGAGATTTCACCTCTAAAGGAACCCAGTTCCTGGAAAATACTATATTATATTTTTAAGCCAAGGCAGCTGAGGCAAAATCTACTAACTAAAGTTGGTAATAAAAGCCGCACATTGGTTGTCAAAGCTGTATAGAAAGATTATTTAAAATAAATGTCATGAACTTTGCTAAAAGACTCCTGGTTAACTGTGAAGGAGTCCACATCCCTGGGATAAATAATTGTTGTAAATCAGCCAGTGTAAATTTGCCTTATATAAAACTATTGATGTCCGAGTAGTCTTTTTACTTTTGCATAATTCCAGTTTTGTTTCCTTTTAAGAGTCATTGAAGCACTGTTTCCTGGAAAACGAAGCTTCCTTATTTCGAGGTCTACTTTTATTGGATCAGGAAAGCACACAGGACACTGGCTGGGAGATAATGCAGCAACATGGGATCACTTAAAATGGGCAATACCTGGAATACTGGAATTCAACCTCTTTGGAATTCCTTATGTATGACATTATTTTGTGATGTCCTTTCAAAACATATGGAGGAACAATAACTCTACCTCTATGATAACAGATGATCTAATCAAATGCTCTCTAGATAACCATCTTACATTTTCAGTTCCAAATTAATCCCCTTTAGGAATCTCCTTTCAACAGAGGAGGCTGTGAAATTGATCCTCTGAGAGAGTTGGGGTTGTTCAGCCTGGAGAAGAGAAGGCTTCAGGGAGACCTTAGATCACCTCCAGTACCTAAAGAGACCCACAGGATATCTGGAGAGGGGCTGGTTACAATGGCAAGGAGTGACAGGATGAGGGGGAATGGCCTTAAACAGAAGGAGAGGGAGATTTAGACTAGATCTGAGGGAGAAATCCTTCCCTGTGAGGGTGCTGAGGCCCTGGCACAGGGTGCCCCGAGAAGCTGTGGCTGCCCCTGGATCCCTGGCAGTGTCCAAGGCCAGGTTGGATGGGGCTTTGAGCACCCTGGGCTGGTGCGGGTTGTCCCTGCCCATGGCAGAGGGCTGGGGCTGTATGGGCTGGGAGGTGCCTTCTAACCCGAACCATTCTATGATTTATTTATTTTTTTCCACACTATTGATTTTTGACTTAGGCCCCTTATTTTGATTACTGTGGCTGTGTGTGTATGGAGGTAACAAACATATATAGCAAGCTACCTGTTACTTCTAGCAATATTTAAACACTAGCGATCAACGTGAACCATTTCACTGTTTTTCTTATCATTTCAAATTAAATAGAAACATCCATTTATAAGGGAAATAGCCAAATTCCTTTCAATGATTTAAATTTGTGTGACTTTTCAACTTTTTTTCCTAGTGTATGCATATTAGCACCAAAGAGTAAGGTAAAGGTTTGGAAAATAGAATGATGGGAAGTGTTAGCTAGTAATCGGCTTAATTTTTTGTACAACATAGTTGAATTTGAAAGAAGAAAGGTACAAATGTGTGGAATCACTCAGTCATTCTGACTAGCAATTAAGGTCGAATTAATGCCATCTCTGAAAACTCAAAGTTTTGTGTAGAGATTAGAGGTGCAGCGTACTGCATATCCAACACAATCTGTTTCTGTTTAAAGATTGGAGCAGATATCTGTGGTTTCTTTGATGACACCACAGAAGAACTCTGCAGACGATGGATGCAAGTAGGAGCATTTTATCCATTTTCCAGGAATCACAATTCTGAAGGATTCATAGTAAGTTGTGCTTTCTCTTACAAAATGTTTTGTCACACACTACCACATTCCCTTTAATAATATTGCTAGTAATGAGTGCTATCACTGATGATTATGTAGCTGACCAGTTTGAAAATGGCAGAACCTAAGCTCTCTTTATGAAATCCCAGATCTGAGATGTTCAGCTTCATAAAGTTTAATTGCATATACTTGAGACTCCATTCATTTGGCAACAGTTTCATCACCATTGGTTGTGCCTACCACCAGGGGCAAGCACTCACTGCCGCGTGACCCATTAGATTGACTCTTGGGAGCCCTTTAGCATGCACCTGACTGCACACCAGAATGAAACTGGGGCTAACCCTAAAGCACCCTCAATCTAGATGGAGGAGGAGGAGGAAGAACGTACAGTGTAAAGCAGAGGGAGCCTGGAGAAGCAGGTCACATCACCCAGAAGGCAAACACCATGCAGATGTACACAACTGGATTTCATCTTCTCTGAAACAGCAGACACTTTTCACAGGTTTGACAGTGTGTTTTCTGCATGATGAAAAAAATAATCATCTGATATTTGTTTTCAGGCGCAGGATCCAGCTGTGTTTGGAGCTGATTCAGTCTTGGTGAAATCCTCCAAGTATTACTTGAACGTTCGTTACACTTTGCTGCCCTACCTGTACACACTCTTTTATAAAGCTCATACTCAAGGAGACACAGTCGTACGGCCAGTTTTGCATGAGTAAGTTTACTCACCAGCCTTTCTGATAGCGTTATGAGGAGTAAAAAAACACCAGAGGCATCAAATCTTGTTAAGGCCTATTTAAACAGCGATGCAGTCTGTGAAAATGCACATTGGAATATATATATATATATATATATATAGACAACTTCTCAATTCATAAAACAGCATTTTGGAGTAATCAGAAGAGTAATCAGAAACCATCTGTGGTTTCTGCATATACGCATATATTATTGTCAGTCACTCTTAGGGGTTGCTATGAGATCTTATTGTCAGCTAATCAAACTATTCTCCACCATCAGAGATATATATATGTGTGTGTATATATATATAAATATGTATATATGCCTTTTTTTTTTAATCTGATATTCTTCAGTCATGGCTCTAGGCAGCACCCTGAAATATCGGGATTGCTGATGATGGTAAATGCCTTAAAAAGCAGTGACTGCTATACCCTTCCACTTGCCCAGGTTCTACTCTGATGAAGTGACGTGGAGTGTGGATAAACAATTCCTGTGGGGTCCTGGGCTGCTGATTTCCCCTGTACTTGACCCGGTAGGTTTGGCTGGTTTGGTATCCATCTCACAAACACTTTGTGGGGCAGAGGGACACATTGGGTCACCAGTCCCAGCTCTGTTCTCTGACACGGGATTGCAACATAAGATCCCTGAGTTACACTATTCCTGTCACTCCTTTATTGCTCTGATTAGAAACCAAATCACATTACTGCCTGATGCCTGTTGATAGATTCCCAACAAGCCAAGGTTTGGCTGCTTTTTTTTCTTTGTCTTTTTTCCTTGTTTCCTCTGTCGTTTATTGCTGAAAGTGAGAGAGCCCACAGCATATTTTTATCGCTGCCGAAATGGAAAATTGTGCTTTGTGCTATTAAATCCCATTCCTATTTTCCAGTCCTTTATGGAGTCAAAGTCATCTGGTTTGGTATTCTGATTCACCCCAGCTTTCCTGAATTTCATTCAGAATCAGCTTCTCCTGCTGCCTTTCAGCTTGTCTGGGACGCCACAAGAAACCAAATGGATCGTGGCTGGTTCTGTGGCAGAATCTTGTAAATCGTGATTGTTAATGCCAGTAACACATATGCCATGGAGAGACACAAAACATTTGTTAAATGCACAAAATGAAAGCAAGAATCTGAAAGATGCCAGTTCAGAAAATGGTGAAAACCAGGAAGCCATGGAGATATTTGTGGGCTTGGTCTGATGCACTGGATTTGAAGCACTGTGACTTTGGGTTGGATATGATGAGCTGCCACAGTGCAGGGCAGTGATTCGGTTGTCTCCCAGTAGTTTTGCAGAGGTTCTACTTGGATTGCTGCCTTCCTTTCTGGACGTCATCATAAAAGCCACTAAAGAAAACAATGAAGAGAAATATAAATGATTTTCTCAATGGGAACTTTAGTTTTATTTGACAATGTAGTTCAGCTGAGTAAGTTGCTTTCAAACGTGAAAGTTGTGTCTCTCTTCCCCTTTCAGGGAGTGGATACAATTCAAGCATATATTCCTGATGCAGTATGGTACGAGTATGACACGGTAAGTAAATGCCGAGGCTACTGTAAGATTTTTTTTAGATGGCTATGTGACAAAATAAGATTGTCAGCCCTGTTTTGGTGACAGAGACCTAAAGTAAAGCCCAAGTAAAGGACATGCTGAGACAAGGGAGGGAGGGCATGGCATTGTAAGTGCATGAATCAACACCTCAAAAAGGACATGGAGACACGGAATGTAGCACAGGAGACAGATTGAGGGAAACTTTAACAAAGGCCATGTTTGAAATAAAATAGAATCATTCTAATTATAATACACAAGGGTCTGAAATTATTGTTTACTAATCTCATTTCTGCAAATAATTTTCCCGCTGCTGTGATGATCCTTTTGATGGGTGAGAAAGGACATTGTTCATGTCAGATTCCCGTATTTATGTCACAGTCCCAACAAGACTTGCTGTCTGCATTGACTGGGCAAAAGATGTTGTTTTATGAGTTGATTTATGACACTAGATCATACTGACAGGCAGTTGTTTTATCTTTATGTGCCCATTGGCACATAGATATTTACATAACTGAAGCCTTTTCTAAGAGCATGCATTAAGGTGAAAATCAGGACTTAAGAAAACGTTCACAACCACGAGTAACGCAACATACCCGTTCTCTTTTACATCCCTGTCAATAAGGGGGTAAAACTGTCAGTGAAAAAACAATGGACCAATATGTACCTGCCAGCAGACAAACTGGGACTTCATTTGAGAGGAGGCTATATTTACCCGATGCAACAACCAGCTAACACAACCGTTGCCAGGTATGCTTCAAAACCAAATACTTTTCTGTGGGGTTTTTTCAAGACTTGGCTGAGGACTTTCAGGTTACAATCAGCAGCAGCCCATTGCATTTAGCATTTTGATCTTGAAACATGAGAGTAGCTGTGAGCCATACCTCACTTCCACGGCTCCTTAAATTACAGGTTCGGTGATTACTTCCAGGGTTTTTTGCATAGCATTTTGTAAACTTGCCATGTATTTTAATCTGTTTACATGAAAATGAAAGGCAGCCAAGGAATAATCTAAGGCAATCCTCAAAGTATTGCAACCCTGTTGAGTGTCATATTCTTAACATGAACATGAAGGATGTATTGAGATCGATTAGATACTTGACATACACGTAAGACAGAAAGTTTCTCTTTCAACAGCCGCAAAAATCCAATGGGACTTATAATTGCCCTGGATGACAACAGTGCAGCTTCTGGGGACTTGTTCTGGGATGATGGAGAATCTACAGGTGAGAGGTTATCAATAGTCAAATAAGTATGATTGACAAGTTATTAATACTTACAATTGTCAATATTCCTGCTGATCTCATGGAACAAGAATAAGACATGGTTGTAACGCGTTATTAGTATTTTCTCGTGTGTCAATAATTTGTCACCACTTTTAAGTGGAAAACTATACTATTGCTAATTTATTTTTTTCTCCTTCAGGTTTCACTATAGCCTTAAATACATAAAAGTTTGGTACATTAACATGCTGACTGTTAAACCATGCTGTCAAGATTGAAGTATGTTCTGGGATATATCCAAATTAGTTTCAACGGGTGCAAGAATGCACTTAATCAGTGTTTGACTCTAAGAATCGGTAGAAAATTAAAAACTAGCACCCTTATTAGCTCCCTGGAATTATTGAATTTGCTTGTGAAAACAGTAGAAATTTGGGTAACTCAAAAGTCTGGCTTTGGAGCCAACTTTTCCTTTGCCATCTGGTTTCCACAGCGTACTGGTGCACAAGCATGCGAGTGTGTACGGGCTGGATTTGTCATGTTACCAACCTCACCCTAGTAAAGCTGCCAGAGAACTTGTTTCCCCCTGGGACAGTCGCTATAATTACGCCAAGGCCTGTCAACCTCATGCTTTGTGATGCGCTGGCATCGATACCACTTACCTCACCAGTTTTTTTCTGTCAAGCCATATACAACCCATGTACCTTGTGCTTAGGGTAAGATTAGGGTTGCAACTGAATTCAACTGAAGTTTAAAAAGAAAAAAAAAAAAGAAAAAAGACACAAACCTGTAATTTAAGGTTAAACCCCCTTTTGGAATACATGCTGTCTAAGGAAAGAAGAGTTTATTCTAGAGCAATGGAAGAACTTTACAAAAATTAGTTATAATCTTCATTTTAATCTTGAGATATAGAAAATTCTGTAAAATGAGGTATCTTGAGCTGTGGGGTTTTCTGTGGGATTTCTGAGGATTTAGTTAGGCATCTTGTGTCCTTTAAACTAAAAGGGTTGAGGGTACTTAAATCCTTCAGGCTGCTCTTGCAGCCTTTTTTCTTTATTATAAATGTTTTAGAAAAGTCAGCAAGCAGTTCAAACAGTTTTTCTGAAATGAGTTTTTAAAGCACTTTTACAAAATACTCAAGCTTGTATTAAAATGATTTAAGGAGTTATGTTTGACAGGTTTTATTGTTTTGTTTGCAGTGAACCATATCATTCAGAGCTAAGGACTTTGGTTTATGGCGTACGCCAGTTAATACTGCTGCATTCCAAGTAGACCCGTTCTTCTCTAATTCATGTCCCACTGTGTCCATAGACTGCTGTCAGTGGCAAGTGTCAGAGCTTTCTCTAGCTACACTGGAATAAAGTGTAGGTTAAAAAATATTCTTAGCATCTAGCTGCTAAAAGCTACCTTTATCCTTTGTCACAATCTGTTTGTTTGTTTCACTTGTGCAGGGCCCAGGGCTCTGACTAAACTTCCGTGAAAGCAAGCAGCTCTTGGAGTTCAAAATTGCATCCCCCTGTTCCTAACTGCATAGCTACCTTGTCCTCTATGCTATGGATTCAGCCTGTATGACTCCCTTTCATTACTTTGACTATACCAATCATATCTCCCAGAAAAACTTTCAAGCCTCTACTTTTTTAAATTTTGTGGAAGTTTGGGATGTTTTTAAGAAATAGAGCTGTGATTTGGCTGATTATTGCTGCTATAAACATTGAAGGCCTTGGGCGGTTGCTATATGTATGGGTGACAGCTGTATGTACTCCTTTGTCAAGGCCTAAAATAACGAAGATGTTATTGTACTCACTTCTGTTGCGAAACAAAACAATAAACCATCTCATGATGTTATTTCCTGCCCAAAACATACAGGTAGCAGTCTTTTCAGGAAAACTGTTTACAATTTGTTTGCAATGACAGTATTTTTCTTTTTGTACATGGGGGAAAAAAAAATGCCAGCTTGCCTCAACTTTTATGTTTTCTTTTCTCAACTTTTCTTTTTTGTGGTGGTATGTTATTTCCTCTCTTATGGTTCCATGACATAGATTATCAATATTATTGTCATTTTTGCATGAAAAGTGCTTCTTTAGGGTATTTTAAAGGATTAACTTAGATCTACATTTAAGAAAAGCTGAGAAGGAATAGCAGTAAAATAGCCTTTAGAAAGGCTGATTTCAAGAAATTTTTTGAAAAATTTGGAAAATTCACATCTTATGGGATAATGGTCTAAAGAGAAAAGAAAAAGAGAATTTACAGTTCATCAAAGAAAAATTGGTAAATACTTGAGTTGCTTAGTGCATTTATAACCATTTATTGGTCTCTAGCATTGGCTCAGTACTGTTTCTAATGCCGCTCCTTTCTGCACTGCAAGTGTAAGTTCTTTCTTTGCCTTTTAGGTACAATTGAAAGTGGAGCCTACATTTACTATCAGTTTACAGTTTCCAATGTAAGTATTTTATTTTCATTCAATTTTTCTCAACAGTATCTTCAAAGGGCATCTTTTTCTCCCTCCTTATTCTCCTGTAAGATTTACTGAGAGGCAAAATATTTGACAAAGTCAAAGCAGAGTCATCTTCAAATTACTGTAATTTAACTGGGATGAAAATCTGCTCTTTGCCTCCTCTTCTCCCAGTTAATAAAAGTATCTGAAGAACTCAGGTTCCCTTTCACAGAACAAACTCAGCAGCAATATTTATTGAGCAAGAGAACTGTAAAGCCTCGGTAGCAGTTAGTTAAAATAGGGTCAGAAAGGAGGTGAATGTAGTGTTGGTGATTCTCAAAATATTGGTAATTTGAAAAACATCTTTGTACGCTGTAAAAATCTGGCTCAATGAGTCCAAAGAGTGAGAGGAAGATCTACACCTTGTCTGAACCCACAGAATCTCTGCCATGATTGAGTTTTAGTTTTTTAATATTTTTTTTTTAACTGAAACTGCCCTGGCAGGGTTAATTTATGGCAGAGTGAAGTCCAGAGAGTATTTCTGGGCATTGTTGACCAGAGGTACCATGTGATAAGGATTCCAAGTACTATGATAACATACATTTTTTTATAATAATAATATCTGCTGAAGGTATTCTTTGCCTTGTCATGGTGAAAGAGCAGGGTAACATCTGAGAGAGAATGCGTAGAAACATGGGAGTGAAAGCAATGGAATAGAAAGTGGAAGCACATGCATTAATTATTTTTTAATCACATGTAACTATATAATAATTTGTAGATAAGAAACTATAGTTATTATTGGAGTTTGAAACTCTTTTAGCCTAATAATCAGCTGACTGTAATGATATTGAATTAAAAATTAACAAGCTTTCACATGGAGAGTAATAAGAAAGTTGTACACTGGTATATACGACAGCCATAGTACAGTTCCGCTCTTTGGACTCTTAACCTAATAATCACTAATGCAATTTAGTAGTAACCATTTGTTTTTATATCAGGAAAAGTGAATATGAACCTTCACTTGTTGGATCCCAGTGAGATAACACCTGAGTAGAGTTAGCTGCTCTGCACAGACGTTTGTCAGCCTTTTCTTAGTTCCAAAACAAGCAAAAGAAAGGAAACTGAAACACAGCTATTAAGCATATTATATATATGTTAGAAAGGCACTATTGTGAGAACAATAAGCAAGGCAGTAATTAATATGTTAGGAAAAAAGATATTGGCTTACTTTATTCTATAGTGTGAAGGTCTAATTCAAAGAATTAGTAGATGAGATCCCATGGGACACTGTCCTTAGGGACAGGGAATCTGATCAGAGCTGGCAACTCTTTAAAGACGTTTTTCTTAGAGCACAAGAGCCCTCTGTCCCCATATGTAATAAAACAAGTAGGGAAGGGAGGAAACTGGTATGGCTGAGGAAGGACCTGGTCAGGCTTAGGCAAAAGAAGGAGATGCACAGGCAGTGGAAACAGGGTCATGTATCCTGGGAAGAGTACAGAAATGCTGTCTGGATGTGCAGGGATGGGATCAGGAAAGCCAAGGCACTGACAGAATTAAACTTGGCAAGGGACACAACAAATAACAAGAAGGGGTTCTACAGGTACATTGGCTGGAAAAGTAAGACTAAGGAG
>VWZZ01007540.1:0-117340 GCA_013399095.1 Psophia crepitans
CTGGCCAGAGCCAGGACATAGCTATTAAACCACCTGTAAATTGCTGTTTTTCTCTTTTTTTTTTTTTNGGATGTAAACAGCCACGGTAACAAACGCAGTACTTTACCGACCGACGACCCGACAGACCCGACGGACCAGAGGCGCAGCCCGCAGCAAGACCGTCCCGGAGCAGCCCCGGGCCCCTCCCGGCCAGTCCCTTTATAGGGGCGTGACGTCACGTGGTGCGGAATAGCGGCCGGCCCGGCCCGGCTCACCTGGCCCGGGCCTGAGCATTAACCCCGGCCTGGCCAGAGCCAGGACATAGCTATTAAACCACCTGTAAATTGCTGTTTTTCTCTTTTTTTTTGTTGTGGTTTTGCTTTTTTACATCACATTTAGGTCACCTTGTCAAACCTTTCGAGAAAACAAGGGTAATAGTAAGAATACAATGCTTAATAAAAGTAACTTCACTATGCAGTCAGACTGAAACAGGAACAGATCCTCTGGAGTAAGTATTATAGTTGCTTCCCCTCCCTCTCCCCCCCAGCCTATAAAGTCAGTAACATGGTTATTAGGCTATTATTATATTGAACTTTGTTATAGTTGCATTAAAAATAAAAAAAATCAGTAACTCCATACTCATTTCAGTCCACCAGCTGGTAATGGACACTCTTTTGGATTCTTCATTGGAGTATCTCCCATCTTGGAAGCAATTGTATCTTAGGAAATTTAGATGGGCTTCAGATTTTTCTTCTGGCTCCTGTGTATTCTGGGTATGGTTTTGAGCAGGAAGTGTCCTAGTATAGATGTAATTACATATAACCCCTGTTTTGCTGGCAAAAGTTAAAGCCCTGCTTATATCTTCCAGGGAATTTAAAAATATAATTGTTGGTTTGGCTGTAACTTTCCACTTCTGGCACTTTCTGTGTGACTTTGATATTTTCGTTGTCAATATTTTAATATTTCTCTTGTATTGCAGTTCCATCATCCATCAAACTAGCATAAGTCTTCAATTTATGGATCTCAGATATGCCTTCTCTTCACTGTTGCCAGTTAACTTCTAGCTTTTGTGATTTCTAGGCTGAGATGTTTGTCTCATGATAGAAGCTGCTTAGCCAGTAGCTAACTTGGGGTCTGTGGATTGCACCTCTTGGTACTAGATACCTAAACATTTGTATGTCTGTACAGTATAATTCTACATTTCTGTGTGCTTCGCTTGCTTGAAAATGTAATCATTTTTCTGTCACCTTGTTTGCATCAGATTGTGAGATGTTTAAACATACACTTGCGGAAGTTAGAGACTGGGAAAAATCTGCAGAATTTTCTGTCTGAAGCAGATTTTACTCATCCTAAGTGATACATCATTGGAAATACACTTGAAAGGGTAGTTAGGAGTGAAAAATGTCCGGCCATTAGAACTGAAAGAGGGTGGAAAATGGTTTTAGTTTACAGCAAGTAAGAGGAAATGACTCTTAGCTTCTCCTTTAAAAAGGGATGTGTACATGGTGTCATAATTTGGGTAGAAAAATGCCTGTGAAACCTAGTCAGACAAGCTAAACTTTTCCTACTTGGTACTTTTTCCAAAGTGTTTTTTAACTGGCAGAATAACACATTTGGCTTGATAACTTTTTTCAAAGGGAGGAAATTAATTACTATAAAATTTCAATTAAACATTGATTTCAAGAGTTTGATGTACTGGTTAGTTCCCTTCCTGTAAGTACTTGAAGCAAATGCTACAGTTTTAAGTCAGCACATGTAAATCTGTATCAGTTCCTGATCTAGGCCATATGTCAACTGACCAATAAACATATCCATGAAAGGTTCTTCTAGCACCTGATACTTGAATTCTGACCTCTGAAGTTTTCAGAAACTGTGTTGTATGAAGTTATTTGTCTTTTACTGACTTACTAGATAGCACAGTAGAAATGTAGACCCCTGTCACAATGTACAAATAAAATAATACCTATTTGCTGCTTACACACTTATTTGGTCAAGTTAATTCTTGTCTCTGGTAATCAGGTTACCGAAAGAGATGGGCAATAAAGTTGCCCAACTGAGCTCTCCAAACAAATGAAATGAAAAATGTCCATTGGAGACAGCTTTAGAAATTGTAAGTCATTTATAGGTTTGGCTTATACCAAGCACATGTGTTTAGCAGCCAGTAAACTTCTGTTTCCCACCCACGCCCAGCCTTTTTTTTAAAGGGACTTGGAGAATTCAGAAGTTAAAACCTAAAATGAATTCTAATTTGTCCTTTTGGGGGAAATATTTTTGAGCTTTTTTTTGTTTGTGTATGCTTGTACAGATTTCAATCATCGCAGCATATTTTGCAGTTTCAATCCTTCATTAAAGAACTAAAATGATTAAAATAAAGTCTGAGTAGTGTCTATATTCACAGATTAAAATACCAGGTGAAGTTCTCATCAAGCCTTAAAAACAGGTGCTGAATCTCACAGCTGTGGAAAAGCAACTCCACGTGTTGGTCAGGCTGCTAAAGGCAGCTGCTAAAGGCTCTGAAGGTAGGAGCTTTCCTGGGAGTCTGGAGGTTGAGTGTGAGTCAGCAATGTGCCCTTGCTGCGATGGGGATTAATCAGGCACCGGGCTGCCTCAGCAGTGTGTAGCCAGTCTGTCAGGGGAACGATTATTCCCCTCTGTTCAGCACCTCTGAAGCTGCATCCTGAGCATAGTCCCTGGTTCTGGGCCCTGAAGAACAAGGGAGATGCTCACAAACCGAAGAGGGTCCAGCAGAGGGCTGCTGCTGAGGTGATTAGGGGGCTGCAGCGTGTGACATTCGAGGTGAGGCATGTGTGTAGCGTTTGGAGAAGACAAGGAGAGAAAGATCTTTACTAGAGTTTTCCACTGCTTGAAGGAGGATTATAGAGATATGACCAGGTGTCTGGTAGAGGGAAAGACAGAGCACAACAATTTGCAACAAAGGAAATTGCAATTGAACATAAGGAAAAATTTCACTGTGAGGGTGGTTACGCACTGGAGCGGGTTGCTCATGGAAACTGTGGAGCCTCCGTTCATGGAGACTTTCAAAATTAACTGTACAAACTCCTGAGCCAGATGCTTAACTTCAGTGTTGAAACTAATCTTGGAATCAGCTGATTCGCAGAGGTCCCTTCCAACCTAAATTAGTCTGTGATTCCTAGATAATGGCGCTTGGTCTTTATGATGAATGGCCAAGACTACTTTTGGTTTTATTACCACTAATTTAATGACAAAAGTCTTGATTGTGTGCAATTTTTATCATTATTATTTTCTACCAAATGGCATTATATGTCAAGTTGTCTTTATGAATGTAATGAAAAAGATGCATAAAATACATGTAAATATTCACATTAGACTTGAATTGTGGGATTTCTTTCAGTGCTTCTTCAGCATTGAACAGTCCTGGTCATCTAACAAACGGCTGTGAACAGCCACTTCTGCATCTGTGCAGTGGGTGACATCGACGCTGGTGTTGGAAGAAAACTAACTGTAGAAATTCAGACCAGATAGCTCTCTGTAAGAAACTGACCCGATCAGGAAGTGTGTCTAGTCTGATGAACCGTGTGACTTTTTTTTTTTTCCTTAAAGGGCATCTTTCTAACTTTTAGTACCCATGGCATCGCTGTATATGAGACTTCAGCACAGTCTGCTTATGTGATAGTTCTGTGTTTGGTCTGTGTGCCCTCCTTTTAGGAGAAAAATTCACTCCTAATTAATTTTCCACTGTTTTTAATTATTCCACTTTTTTACCTCTTTCTAATGTGTACAGTCTGTCTGCTGGAGAATAACCCTCTTTCCAAGAGGTTTTGATTGAAATATCAGAAATAATTGAAAAGTGAATCTTTTAGTCCCTGTGTGAAGAGATATCTATATATAGGAAAACCTCAATTTCTGGTCGTGACTGTTTTTATAGTAGAAAGTCATCTAGCTCATAATTTAGAGATGTAACATTTTAACGGCTGCTGGTGAAATTTGATGGTCTAGGTCTATTTGTACAATTCAAAAGGAGAGGAAATATTAATTTATATGTTTAAATGTCTTGTAAGTGGAATGTTTACTCCTCCCTTCCTCCCTGTTTATAGTGGAACAAGTAACTGCAAGAAAATACCAGAGAGCAGAACTAGTACAGGTTTAATATTTCATAGAGTATTCTGTTGTACTATCAAGAATTCTTGTAAGTTCTTGTATAGCAGTGGGGGAATGGGGACCCTACACTTTACTCAGTACAAATAATCAATAACAGCATAACTCCAGATTATTAATGGATCTTTTCAGATATGTGGCAGGCACATTATGTAGTCTTTTGCATAGTAGCTTGGGCTGTTACAAAGCCAGACCTTCAGGCTGTAGCATTACGTACATTTTTAAAAATGAGCTTAGGAACAGTAACGTGGCAAACTAGCCCTGGGGCTGGAAGAAACTGTCACTCTGCTACTCATCTTGCTTCTGTTTACATCTGCACTTTGCTGGCACAAGCTGTTACACAGCTTTGTAGGAAGCTGACTCACCTGTGTTAAAAAGACATCTTCATTCTGGATTAAGGTGCAGCTCTTTCTCCTCCTTTCCCCTTCAGTCTGACTGTCCAATCCTCCATCTTCCCTTGTGCCAGCTCCATTCCACCTTTTTGTTAAGCTTTTTTGTTGTTGTTGTTTTGTTTAAAATATCCATGTGAGCATCCTATCATTTCAATATTGAATAAAATCTTTTTTTAGTATTAGAACTCAACATGTCCTAACATTTCATGCTAACCTTCCCCGAGTATGTAAAATATCTACAGTGCGCTGGATTATCAAAAGTGAATTATCTGTGTTGTGAACTAACCAGGTCTAATCTTCTCCCAACTCTTCAGTCTCATCTTACTGTCCTGGAGCATGCTATACAGGAAGCATTGGTCTCCATGTCACGTCCCACTCTGCTTGCTGCTTGTAAAACTTACCAAAATCTCAGAGAGCGCTGTTTACAAATTTTCCTAAAGGTGAATGTACCAGATATGTTCTCGCAGCCCAGTTGGCATAGAATACTGACTTACGTGGCTGGACTTTTTACTTCTTTTGAGCTTTTCTCTTTCTTGTCATGCTGACTCTGTTAGTCAAGGTGTCAAATTAACTGTTATTTATATGACAGTGCTTACTTATTTTCAGTCATCTTCCATTTCTTGATATTGCCTCCCATCTTGACCATGCAAAAACTGGGTTCCAGTGAGCTGAAAGGCGATATTTTCTTATAGTGGCCCCAGCTTCAGTGTGATCTGTGATCAAATGCTTCTAAAGACAATTTCAAACAGTAACATTTAAGTGTGAAAGTTTTTCTTCTCCCTGCAACTCACTTTAACTGTATGATACAAAAAGATGGCCTGGAAGTCCTTATTTTTATATATAGATTTTAATGTATCTGTATAGAATGTTTTTTCAAAGAACAGCAAAGGATAGTCGTGAATTAGCTATGAGAAGCTTGTATGCTGCTTACGTATTTTGTATTCATTGTGAATTATGTGCTGCCTGTGAATTGTCTGAAGTCTATCAGAAGCCTGGGACTTAAGTTTTATTCATTTGTTTGGTTCATAATGAATAATCTTGGGAGGGAGCTGGAACTGTGTTTTCTTGCCTGAGTATAATGTAATGAGGAGTAAGAATTTCCTTTTATTCTTGTTGTTCAAACCAGTTCTGATAAGTCTTCCAAGGCTTGAATACCATTTTAATAGTGTTGTTCTCTACCTGTAGACTTGGCAGAAAAAATTTTCTGAAGACAATCTCATTTACAACTAGTTTTAAAATTATGTTTTCATCGAATTACAGAATAATTTCCATAGGATGGGATGACCGGATGCAATCTAACCTAACCATCTGTTCAAAACAAATTGCTTAAAAGTAAATTAAATTTTAATTTGAAACCAGCTACATGTTCGCATTTTTTTCATATCGCTAAGTCCTGTTGAAGTCAATTGCAAATTCAGGTACTCAGCGTTTCTTGAAATCTGAGCCACTTTTCTGTGGAGGCATTAATATCAAAGTGGAAACTTCATTCATTGTGGTTTTAAAATCCTGGCTTCGGTTTTTAAAACTCAATGAGTAATGCTACGGGTACAGCAGAGGAATAAAGCTACAGAAGAGCAACAGGCAAAATAATCGAGGACCATGGATAAAAAACTAATTACATTCTCTTTGTGGAAAATCAGCTTTATTTCATGGGGAGGATGAGAGAATCTAGACTTGAATAGCTGAGATACCACTCTTGATACCAGTCTGAGCACTGTGAGGGGTTGGCTTTTAAATAAAGCCTTTCATATTTTCTATACGTAGATATTTTTAGAAAGCTAGATGATAGTATTCTGATTTCTGAAGGAGTCTTGACTAAATGGACACTTAATTTTCCATTTCACAGGGTCAGTTCATGTGGCAGTTGAACTGAACTGCTGGGAAATATTTATAGTATCACATGATCTTTAAAAATAACTTCCCATAGCTTTTCTGTTGGAGGCATTCTATTCATAATCAATTTGTTTGTATTTACTACTTCAGTTTGTAAGCAATTTAGACTGAAATTCACCTGCACAGCTGTAGAAGGACAGAACCCTGAGGGGGTTCTCTTTAGGGCAAAATATTAGTTTCAGTGACATGGTATGAAATAACATACAGAATAAACTTTAATTGTCAGTGCATTAGATCCTACCTTTAAAAGAGGGTCACTATTGATCCTGTGTGAACTGTGGGGTCTAGTGAACAGAAAATAGGGTTCTCAATAGTACGTGTTGCTTAGCTTAGGTGCTTCCTCTTGTCACATGAAGCCTTTAAACAAAACCTAGGTTGCAATTCCACGTTACACCTAATTTCATCTCTGTGACTACTGCTGGAGGGTAACCACAGTGTTTTCACCCCACCCTGCTTCAGATATGGTGCCTGCTTGTCACAGGGTGAGGTTCCTTGAGTCAGTGGAAAACTAGTTATGTTTGTTCATACTGTTTTCCCATTGTGTGGCTAGGGAGGTGGGCAGCCAAGAAAGGGGAAAAGCGTAATAATGCTGCTTCTGACTGTAGACTGCCCCTGAAGTGAGCTACAGATAAGGTGATGCCACATGCAGGAAATGAAGTGGCTTAATGAGAGTCACGCTAGTGTCTGAAGTGGTCTTGTTATCAGTGTAAATACAGTGGAGCTCAGCAAAAGGGGAGTCCCATGCGATGCTCTGGAACTGCTGCCAGTGTGTTCACGGCAGAACAGTTCCCTTGGACCTGTAAGCTCATAGGCTGTGGCAGCAGCTGTGAATTTGTTACCGTTTTAGTAATAGAAGAGGATGTAATTCTGCAGAGCTGTGAACTGGTATGCTGGTCTGATGTACATATTTGACTGCAGAGTCTTCAGAAGAAATAAAAATTCAAGTATAAAGGAGGAGGAATTTTTCCTTTGATTTTTTTTTTTAATGCTTTCTAATTTTCATAGGACATAAACCTTTCTGCATATTCTGACTTGTTTTCCATCTTTGCTGCTCGATTCTTTTCCCTTATTTGTTCTCAAATATTTCCTTTATAGCTTGCTCATCTTTTGATAGTACTAGATGTTTACGTAGTTAGAAGAATGATTACAATGATTATATTGTGTAAGTGCTTAGTGTTTCTCCTACTTAGACTATGTGATATGCTGCTGCTGTTTCCTAGAAAATTACTGTGGTCAGATTGTCATCTAGTCTGTTCTGGACAGTAAGATATTGTTTAAACACTGTTCTTGTGTGTCTGGATAGGGTGGCCCTTTTCATCTGCTTTCACTGCTGTAAGACTTTTTTTCCAGCCCCTTGACTGCCACATGACAGAGCAAGCAGTGGATAAAAAGCCGTATTGATCATCTTGAATGTGGTGCTTAGCAGTTGTGATAACTTATTATAGAAAGCAAAAATCTGGATAAGCAAAGTGCTCTTAGGTTTTGCGTAATCATAACAAGCTAGTTTTTGATATTTGTCCTTTATGCAAATATTAATGTTTTTAGTGAAAAGAAAAATAAATCAACGTTTATACTTAACCTTAAGAGCTGTGGATACTTCTGTCTCCTTAAAATGGACTCTTGTTTGAAAGAGGTGGCATAGAAGAAACTTACTTCTTAAGGAAACCGACCTTTTCATGCAAAGTGATTATTTCTTCTCCCCCTGCAATGTTTTACAATCTATTTGGGAGACAGCATATATATTTCATCCTGAGAGAACTATGACCACATTTCAAGGATAGGTGACATCACTTCAGAGGTACAATATCTCTTCTAAAGAATTGTCTGAAGACTTGATTTTCTTGGTGCTATGGGGCAGCCCAGGAAAACAAATGCAGTGAGAGATAACAAGGCATCAGAATTTTCCTCTAACACTGTTATGTGGGTGTTTACCAGCTTCTTTGCAGCTTCTTTTACTTGTCTTCCATTAGTACTCTCTTGGATTATCCTTCAGAATAATAGATTGAATGTTGCCTTGGATTTTACATTGGTGTTCTTTTAATAAAAAAGTACACCTCAGAGGATTAGTGTTAGGGGATTTGTGGTGAGTTCACAAGTAAAGGAGAATTTCTAACTTAATGACACAGAATGAAATTTCGTAATTGGTGATTATTCAAAATGTTGGTTTTAGTAGAACTTACCTGACCCAGGTTAATGTTGGGTGTTGATGACAGTCCATGTGGATTTGTGAGTACTTTTTAATGGCTGGGTCTTTTGCTAATACGATAAATAATTTTCGAAGGGAAGTCTATTGCACTGTTACTCTGTGTCTAATTTTCTGCAGTGCCTACAGACAATCTCACTCGCTGAGCATGCTCTTGTACAGCTCTTAATTTCAGGATAACCTTGTGAAATCTCTCCCACGCTTCTCTGTCCTTCATATCTTCTTGGTCAGCACTGTTTTATGTCAGATATTTGCACCTCCTGGGTTTAATTCCTTTACATGAGGAAGTTAACTACCTGATGCACGTGAAACTGAGTTCACCAACTCTTACAGGAGTGGTGTGAAGCCTTTGCAGGTGGATGGTCTTGGGCTCTCAGTGCTGTCTTCTGCTGAAGTAGTCATGATGGAATTGAGTGTGCCACAAACTGGTCTTGCCTGCCTTCTCAGCAAAACGGTATTAGCTTCTGCATGGATGGCTTAGTAGGGAAGCACAATCCCAACTTGTAACCATAGCTTCTGAAACCTTGCTGATCCTTTAGTCTGAGAGATAAGTCTTGTAATTCTTGGGGATGTTCTGAATGCCTGAGTTTTGTTAATTGATATCATGTAATGTTCCAGTGGTTCTGCTGGAAGTGTTGCCTACATTTGTTTTTGCAGACTGTTTTTGTTCCTGCACTGTATAGCCCAGGTACGCATCGTTCTAGTTCCATGTTTCGGATAGGGAGGAAAAATGAGGGGGCTGCAATTCACAGAAAAACACATGTAGTTTACTTTTGACTGTCATCTTTTCTGAAACCGTTTTAGGAATCACTGAAGAAGCAGCCTGCTTCTGGTAGTCCTGTTTGTTCATTTTTTCCTTTTTTCCTTTCCTAGTTGTACTGGGTCTGGCTGAGCTGGAGTTAATTTCCCCGTAGCAGCCCTTACACTGCTGTGCACTGGTAGCAGCAAGGTGTTGATAACACACCAGTGTTTTGGCTACTGCCAAGCAGTGCCGGCACACATCAAGGCTGTGTCTCCAACCCTTCTTCCACCCCCTCAGCAGTAGGCGGGGGGTGGGCAAGATCCTGGGAGGGGACACAGCCAGGGCAGCTCACCCAGACTGGCCAAACGGATAGTCCATACCAGATGATGTCTGCTCAGCAATGGGAAGTTGAGAGAGAGGGGGAGGAACGGCGGGCATTCGCTTTTTTTCAACGTTTTGTCTTCTGGGGCAACCACTGTGCGTTTTGAAGCCCACTGTGTCAGACTTTGCCTGCTGATGGGAAGTAGAGTATAATCTTTTGTTTTTCCTTGCTTTGCTTCCGCGCATGGTCTTGCTTTTGCTATCTTAAAACTGCCTTTATCTAAACCCACGATTTTGGAGTTGGGTTTTTTGTCTTTTTTTTTTTTTTTCCCCCTTCTCCCCTCTCTGCACTGCTGAGGAGGGGAGTGATAGAGCGGCTTGGTGGACACCTGCCGTTTAGCCAAGGTTAAACCACTACAGTAGTGGTCTCTCTGGTTACATGGTAAGATACACTTTTTTGGGAGGGTGGGAAGCTACAAGGTCTCTTGGCTTCTGGAATAAGGCGATTGGCACTAGAGCAAATTCTGTCTGCCTAGAGATGGTAAGTCCTTTAAAACACACTGCCCCCCACCCCACAACAAAACAAGAACATCAACGAACAACTCTGTGCCTGGGAACACATAGCTGTTCAGGGACTGTGGTCTGTTGGCTGGGTTTTCCTGCTTAAAATGTCTGATTATCTTGTGATCAAGGTCACAGTACAGAGGAAAGACAGAAAATTAAGTTCTGTAACTTTCACATTGATTTCACAGAGGAGATTCTTGCCCTTTGCAGGAATCCATAATGAAGAAAAAAAAATAGCTTACGTTGCTTCTATGGTGAAAAGACAGTCACCAACGGACAGTCTCGTCTGTTGGTGAAACAGTGTCAAGACAAGTGAGTCTTTATGCAAGACGTCAGTGATGAAAATCTACGTAACTTACTGTATGGTTCACTAGATTCCTCCTTTCCCTTGTACCTAGCTCAAACTATGTTAACGTGCACTATTCATTGTGATTTAAGCATTTAGAATTTTAATTGTCTTTTATTTGGGAATTCTTGCTCCCTGTTGTAGACGAAAGTGTCGTTTCACGTGTTGTGTACATTGCTCAAAATCTGGGCTGCTGGTCCTGCCCTGTTCCCAGCTAAGTGTTACCACCACCACATTTCTGTGTTCATGCAGCATGCCTGCATAGAAAGCATTTTTGAGTGAAAACTAACTTTAAAGAGAAATATGTAAAATCTTGGTTGTATCAGTGCTCTGATCTTGCTGACAGGAAGGGCGGATGATCTATCAGTTTTAGCCAGTTGTAAAGCTGCATCTTGAGGCCGTAGTTACCTGAAGCAGTATGACACAATCTGGAGGCTTGCTGCTGATGAAAAGAGAAGATCCTACTTCCGTTCCTCTCCTTTCAGAGTCTCTGGCATTCTCTTGATCCTTCTGTGACTGTGTTCAAGTAGATGATGTGAAAGAAAATTACTTATTGACTCAACCTGGATGGTAAGCTGAAACAGTTCATGAGGAGACTTTATGTGTGCTGAAGCAGGTGCAAGGCAGGGGAGCAGGACTGGGCAGCCCAGGGTAGGGGATCAGAAGGGAAGAAGCTGTAGGTTCCCCTCTAGCTAGTGAGCGTGGCATTGTATTGCACAGCTTCACTTGGGGTCTATGATGAAAACTGTTAGGGCACAGTGTGGAGCCTTACAATCTAGATGTTGATGGCTTGTGGTGATAGTTGTTCCACCTCAGTTGTAATCCTTGGTGCACATACTAGAACAGATTTATAGATAGGAAAATTGCAGGCAGTTGTCTTGGCTTGAGAACCTTGTTGTAGGGCTTCTTCTTTGTGTTCAATAAATAAATAAAAGTTGAGTCTTAGATTTTTTTTCTCTTTTTCTCGTTCTGCATATGTTCTATTAACCTGTGTTCCATTTCTTTCCATTAGTCTAAGCAGCTCTTTCAAAACTGCTGGCCTATTAAAATACAAATTGAGTGGTTTTGAGATTAAAAGTGTGTGTGTATACACACATATATACAGGAATCTGAAATGTGTAAGTCAAAGTTTAGAGCAAATGTGTACTTCACATGGGAAGGTTTCTTTGCTGTCTATCAATACTGCATTCCTGTGACTTTTTAAAGAATTTAGTGTTGGGCTTTACTGCTGTTAAATTCAAATAATCATTGATTACTTGAGGAGCCAAAATTAAGTACTGTTTTAATTACTTCCTTCTTTTGTATGTGAAGTTGTTTTTACCGTGATGGTAGGCAAGAATAGTTATGAGTTTAACAGCCTGAAATAGCTTTTTATTATTATGTTGATTGTTGTTTTTTTCCTTTAGCTGGAAGTTGTTTAAAATGTCTGGTGTTATTGCTCCCAATCCAGATGGCTTTCTGCCTTTGTTTCAGTTACTAGATGTGATATTGTTAGTCACTAGTGCCACCACACATTTTATAGTTTGGCCCATGACTCATTCTCACAGCCGCCTTATGTTGGCAGTGTTATTCCCAGTATAAATACTTGTTCTCTCTTGACCACTCTGTCAGCTACTGGTAGAAACTGGGTGCTGATTGTAAAAGACACTGACCTGTTTCCTTGAGGAAGGAAATATTAAGTAAGTGCCTGAAAGCAAGAATAGCTTCCAAGCACGATCAGAGTGGTGTGATGATTGCTCTTCTCTTTTTAAGTGAGAATTTAAATGAAATTTTCAAAGATTCTGATGTCTGTGTTGGAAGCCTGTAATTATAAACAAGTATCTTACAAGAACTTCATAACTATGTGGTGTCTAAGTTACAGGGTACGTAGCAGTATTTTTAAGTCTTGTTTCTTTGAACATTTTGTACTATT
The DNA here is from genome assembly GCA_013399095.1 of Psophia crepitans. Classification (NCBI taxonomy): domain Eukaryota; kingdom Metazoa; phylum Chordata; class Aves; order Gruiformes; family Psophiidae; genus Psophia; species Psophia crepitans. Next base: position 12,490 of record VWZZ01007540.1, read on the forward strand.
GGTGTACTAACGTGGTTTCAACAGTTGCAAATGTTTTGGAAAAACATCTAAAAGAGGCTGCAAACAGAAAAGATGAATGTTTTCCTTGCTGCTGTACCTGTTAAAGCATAATGGTGATACCACTTTATTTTACCATGATGACCATAGAAGGTAATTGGAAATGGACTGTATGCATCCAAGTATGCAAAGTCTTTAGTTTTACATAATTCCAATTATTTTTCCATGTCTGCTATTTCAGTTACAACAGTGTTGCAGCCAAGATTTTATGGATAGAAGTAGCAGAACAGAAGAAAAGAAGTAATATCCCATTTAAATAGTATCTTGTTAAAGCTATCCTGATTTGTAGTGAGGAGCTGTGCATTTTCTCAAGAGTTTCTGGGTAGATACTGTGTATTTTAATGGTGTAATCTGTGTTGCATGGCAGGGTTAAATTTTACTACTTTCCTTTAGACAATTTTTAAATATAATGCATCATACCAAACTTTCCACACCCATTGATGAGTGAAGGGATAGATTTGTAAAGATCTGGTAGTTAAGATAAAATAGAAAATATTTGATTTGTTTATTGTTACCAGGCCTACATCCCCACCCCCCAGTTCTTTTTGTTTTGCTTCAATCTGATGCGGTGTAGATTAATTTGGGGAATGAGGACCTGATGATGATAAACTATTATTCAATGATGGTGATGATAGGAGCTCCCTAATAATTGCTTCTAATGAGGATAAATATTTTTCCTTATGTATTTATGCTTAAAGGTAGACTTTTTTGTTTGCTGATAATGAAAATTCTAGTATGTTTTTATCTAGTACAAGCAAAATAACTGAGCCACATACTCAGTGTGGTAACAAGATGTGTTGGCAGCAGCCATGCTTGCGTGGGAGCTCACAACTTTGCTAAGGCTGAATGGAAAGGTTTTGAAATTATTTGGGTCTCATTGCCAATGTATTTACATGGCAGTTAGAGGTGAGACCAAAGCGTGGCCTTGTATCTCAGGCAGCTCTGCGCTGGCAAACTGATAGTAGCACTGCTGTGATACCAAATAGCTGCTTTGCTTTCACTCCTTAGCAAGTTGAAAACCCACCCAGCTATTCCACTGGTGACTGGTAAGCTTTAGATTTCAGTTCTTTCTAGCGCTTTCTCTGCTGAGATTCTCATCTCCTGAATTTTTCCAAACATTAGATGGGCAATTTTATGTATTTACAGTAGCTGGAGGGATACAAACCAATACTAAGGAATGAGGCAGGGGTGGACCGTGAATATTTTAAAGTGATGATTTAAATGGTATTATTTGTTTAACAGTGATGATCAATAAAAGCACCTGACAGCCCTTTGTAATATGCACAGAATATTAATAGCTTGTTTGTCAATAAAAAGTTATGCTTCTGTAGTAGTTGATTCTTGTGCTGCTGGCATATTCTATTATCCATTGTAGGCACATTCAGCTTTCCTCTATGCTTGCTTACTTATTTATTTTATTTCAAGCTGTCTGTATGAAGCAAGGGATTACAAAGAGACTTTCTCAAGTACCACTTTTGTATTTCTGTTGTCAGTTAAGGATGATGATGCACATGACAATGAGTTGTTTGCTTTAAAAGCATACCAATTTTAAAGAGTTAAATTTCTGAAATACCAAACAAATTTAACTTGCTGTAAATCAAGCATTAACTCCTGCATATCATAAAGTTTGGATTTAGTAGCTGATAGTGTGACTTATCTCAAACTAAGCTGTTTTGTAAAGAAAAAAGATAAGCTAGAGAGGGAGGGGAACCAAACACCTTTGTTATGATGTATTTGGTCTCCTGGAGTTTTGGGGGGGGTTCAATTATAGTGCATTATAAAAAGATTTCCTAGTTGCTTCTTTTGGGGGGGAAATAGTAATAAAGTGCTCTGGGATTGAAAAACTATTCATAAATGCATACGCATTTGGGAGGTTTGCACAGCACTATAATTATCTGTAATTATGTGGCATGACCAGCATAAGCAGTCTCATCCTGTGTCTAGGTATACCTCAGTAGCTTTAGCACCTATAGAAAGGATTTTTGTTTGACAATGGATTTTGCCTAGTGTCTTACCAAAGGGGAAAATACTGTGTGTCAAACAGACGATGTAGCGATGTGGTCAGCAGTAGTGACTGGATGTCTGAAGGCTGTTGTGCTAATTTTTTTTCTTTTTTTTAGTTATTTCCTCATGAGCTTGTTTGAATTTGCTCTGTGACACATGAAGCCCAATGTATTGGTTGTATCTTTTTTTTTTTCTGCTGGTGCTGTAGTAGGGGAGATGCCTTCAGTTAAGCACAACAGGCCTGGTTTCAGAGCAGGGAAGGGATCTAGAAGAGAAAGGAAGGAGTGATAAAAGTAGTAGAAAGCTGTAACAGAAATAGAGTTGCACATTATGGTTTATTTTCTACAAATGATGATTTTCCATGTTTTGTGATGTCCAGCAAGAATTAGAACGGTGTAGGCGTAACTTACCTTCATTGGAAAAGTGCTTTACAGTAGTGGTTTGCAGCACTTCCCATCCCTTTGCTGAAGAGCATTGTCTGGGTGAGGAGGAAGGTGAATACTTCAGTGAATAGTGATTGAAGGGAGAACGCATCTTTAGTGAGTGGTAATCAAACGATAAGTCTTAGAAGGTCAGAAAAACTAGTGGTAGCATTAAGAGTAAATAAAATGTCTTGAAATATGAAGGACAAGTAATCAGGAAGCCAGTGTAATGAGCCGAAGTAGATCACACAAAGGGTTTCCCCCTACCCTGCAGTGGATGTAGTTTACATGGTGGGTTGAATTCACAGGAGATGATCTTTAAGGGTGAGAATAAATTGAGGTAAATGTCTTTAGAGGGAAACGTCACTTGCTACTAGTGTTGAAGATGATTTTCCTGCTATTAATATGGACTTTCAAGTTGAGTGTGCCATTCTTGCCGCATTTGTGGACAACTAACAGGAAATTGGCAAAAACAAAATTATGAAATTGATCATGTGTTTTCATATTAAACATTGGTATGTTTCATCCAAGAAGTTTGCTTTGATTGTATTTTATGCAGGTAAAGAGTTTTAGAGAAAATGTAAAAAGCTAATTAATTAGCTAATTAATTAGCTTTTTTTCTCTTCTGTCTTAATGATATGTCTCAACAATAGTGCTTTAACAGGCAAGTGCTTTTATTATACTAAATAGAATTAATGAGTAAATCTGTGTTTTACTATGCTTATGTGTTTGCAATACTGGCATTTGAGACCTCAGACTTGCAAACTGAGCTGTACAAGCAGGCTTATGTAAACTTTCCAAAGGCTTTAAAATGTGTGTCTAATTATAGAAGGTTAAGTATACTGAATCGTAATAACTTTTTTTTCCCCCTAAGGCCATGTGGTTATGATATTATTGAGATTCCATAATGCCTCCTGCCGTGACAGACAGCCTTGACATCTGGGCAGTGGATTCACAGATTGGTGCTGATGGCTCAATATCTGTGGACTTCCTGTTGCCCACTGGAATCTACATCAATCTGGACGTCCCTCGAGATGCCACCATATCTCATATTAAACAGGTAATAGCAAATGGTCAATTAACTTAAAAGTTAGCTTGTATTTGGAATGAGTGCTGTTTCTGATTTTTATATGCCTTTTGGCTAATCAAGTGATGAATTTGAGTAGGCATAAAAATAATGTAGGGAAGGTGCATGCATAGCAGATTGGTGAATAATGACGTGTATGTGTCTGGGGGTTTGGAATGTTTTTGGGCAGAGGGCAAGGTTCGGAGAAATTACTTGCTGATAGTTACACTTCAGCAGAGATTTTAGTAGCTCTATATTAGTACTGTATTGCTACATTTAAATCTTTTTAACACATTGGTAATACCTTGTACATGCATTAACATTTCTCTGATTAGCGTGGGAACAGTAGAGACCGTGTCTAATTTGATTTTTAATATAGAAGTCACACATTGACTGACACCAAAGAGGAATGCTTTAAAAACTCTGTATGCCACTTCTTAAAGGCAGCGCACAAGTGCCATGTTAGGGCATCACTTAAGAAGTGAGGGAATACTCAGATCAAAGGAAAGGGAGCATGTAAGGAAATAACCGCAGATATTAAGGAATAGTTTACTTACCTTTCATCAGATAATGGCCATGTGGGGACATTTAGACAGGTTACTGTGGAATTAGGTAGTGGGTGAGTTACAACAGTAAGCAATTTCCTCCTTAAACATAATGATGATTCTAAAAGAAAATAAAGAATGTCTCATTCCTTTGCATTGCCTGGTAAATAAGTGTGTTGTTTTTCATTCCTGTTCAGTCTGACAATATTCACTGGTTTATAGAAATTATTTTCTTTGTATCAGTAGTAGCTTCATATAATTTATTGTAGTCCTGATTTGAAACTTTGTAGGCACTGAAGCATTTTTTTTAATGCAGTGGATCACTTAACATTTCAGAAGAAACGAGAGTACCTCTGGAAATTTAAGTGATCCGAGAAATAAGTTTTGGGCTACACTCAAATACTTGAAATAATTCTAACTGGAAAAATGTTGCTGCTGCAGTAAAAGGGGTGATCTGGGCAACTACAGTTACTTGGTGGTTAAGGTAAGGGAATTGCTGATAGTGATTTCGGCTGATAAAGAATTTAAAAAACAAGCATGTGTAAGTGACAACAGTAAGGGACTTGAACTAAAGTGTCTGGTTTTCTTGATGGTTGTGACACATTGAAACAACGTACTATAAACAGGTACTGTTGACATTTAGCTGTTTTTCAAAGAAAGAACATTGATGATAACTGCAGAAGTCTTTTGTGGAAATAATTCTGTTTGTAAACAAAACAATAATGACCACTTTGACATACTAGATTAGGAACTTTGCTCCCACCACATTGCTGTGACAAGGCCTAATTTGTGGACCCTTGGATGTATAAATAGAGGACTTGAGAGCAAATACAACAAGTTTATCTTGTACATGAAACTGTTAAGATTAAAATAAGAGATAAGAAGAAAAATAGGTAATATTTTTGAGGGCTGAAGTATTTTTCATTTCTGTAGGCGTTATAGTTCTACCAAGGCAGTACTTTGCATGCTGGCAAACGGTGGCTTTCAGTGAAAGTCAGTTTCGGGGACTTCGTGGCTTTTTAAATGTTAAAATCGTTAAGGGAGATAGTAAGTACCAGTAGCCAGAAATTGAAGCTAGACAACTCAGAAGTGGGGAGGAGTGGAACCCAAAACCTGCAGATTTTTAATCAATGTAATTAGCTATTGTGGAAGAACACAGAGGCAATAATAGATTTAAGTTTTTTGATACCTTTTGAAGTTGGAAGTTTTGCCCTTCACCAGGGGTAGTTGCTGGATTCAGCTGTCGCTCAGCTAGGCGAGATAGCCTGCAATGTGCTTCTGGAAGACAGGATTCATTGTACAAATCTATGAAATGCATGCAGGTATGTTCAGTTCAGCTTCAGTTGTTTGAGAAGAGACCTTTGCCATTGCATCCTTGATCCTGCTGTTCCTGTTTCAAACTAAGTTTCAGAAACGAATCTGTAAAATGTGAACTTCTAATATTAGAACAAAAATATTCTCACAGATAGGCGTTTGGTTACTATTTAGGTCAGGAGAGCACCTTTTTACATTCAATTTTTATTTCTGCTAAGGATTTGATATATTTTGTATATTTGATTCATTGGTGCTCATTAAGGTGTAATCTGCTACTTAGATATTCAGCTCAGTAAAGTGTTATCTAGCTTTCTGTGGGTGACTTGCACGTCTTAATGGCCTGCCAGTAACTTACAAATAAATTTATTTTAAGCTTCTCCTGACAACAGGGAATTGTTGTACTCAGGAATTGTTCCATAGTGGGGACTTGGGGTCTACATATTAAAATAATTACTAGAAAGAAAGTATAAATGTCTTGAGGGAGAAGGGTCTTGATAGGAAGCTATAGGAATGGATGCAGGAGAGTGACACTTTGCTGGTCAGTGTTAAGAACATCTGCCTCCAAAATCAGTGAGTGCTTTGTTATTGTAGTGACAGCCACGGTCCTGCAACTTTACTGCAAATAGGGCCACAGTGGGTCACCCCAGGATAAGCATCAGGATGAGGGTTAGTGCTGTCCTTTTCTCATCACCCCATAGTACTTGTCCCTGTGTTTCGTACCCCTGGGATATTTATGCACACAATTGCTACTTAAAAAAATCTTAAGATAGAGACCAAAGAAGACAAAGTAAATATATAGGGATAAAAATGAACCAAATTAGCAAATATGCTACTCTTCACATTCTTTTGGGAACATAAATGGAAATTAATGTTACCTTCAGTGCCATTAAGATATGTCCATGCTTTCTGTTTTGCTTTATCTACTTGTTTTCTTTGCAGCTGTTATGGAAGCAGGCACATGCCTATCCACTCTTCCATCTCCTCATGGAGATTGACTCTTACATGTTCTCATGTGTGAATCAGACTGCTGTACATGAAGAACTGGAGGATGAAACACGGAGGCTTTGTGATGTTAGACCCTTTCTTCCTGTCCTTAAACTAGTGACAAGGAATTGTGATCCAGGAGAAAAGTTGGATTCCAAAATAGGTGTCCTTATAGGCAAAGGTAATTACATTTAATTTTATTGAAAATAGAGGGTAAACTTTGTTTTGTGTGAGGGTCTCAGCTGGGCAGGTAACAGTGGAAAAATTTGAACAAAAAACTTAAAAATTTCCCTTTCTGGAACAGATACTGATGTAGCTTAAAAGAATTTAAGTACTCAAGATGAAACACTTGAAAGATGTTGAAAGCTACTTTCTGTATTGTTTTCCAGTGTTGTATTAAAACATCAATCAAGAGCAAATGTTATCTTGCTAGATGAAGGAAAAATCTATATTATTATTCTTAGTGAAGGAGAACATAGTCCCTTAAAAGTGTTATCATAAATAGCCTAGCAGCAAACTGGATACACAGAAGGAACTAGAAATTATTATGGTTTTGTTATATGTGGTTTCTGAGTTGGTTAACAATATGATTCTTGTTTTTGCTCTCAATTGTGGCACTGATTTCCAGCAAACAATGAAAAGCTATTTTTAAATGTTTCACAGTAACTTGTTCTTGACGTTATTTCAGAATTTTCAGCTTTTAAATCTACTCTGCTTGGTTATACAATCAAGATTGACAGGGTTGTGTGAGGTCATACCTCTTGTTTTAAAACAATGAACCATTGTTAGCTCTCTCATAAAGAGTGCAGGTTTTGTTTAGATTTCAGCCGTACACTGTCTCCCTATTTGTTAAAACTGACAATGGAAACAGTTAGCCAGTTTAACCATTCAGACATATTCTGACATGTTCTGGGAGATTCACATTCTTTGAGAGTTTCGATTATTATATCTGTGCAAGATCCTTCCTTACTTCTGTACCTCAGCAGTGCAGAAAATGTGTTCCTGTCTCAGCTTCTAATCTTAGTGTTTTGTTCTCAAAAGGTGGTCAGTGCTTTGTGTAATTTGGACAATGTCCTTCAAAGTTTAGGAGAACAGAAAGAAACCCTTGCAGGCCCTATACTTCTTGAAGTACTGCAGAATCACGGCTGTGTGGACTCTCCACTGTGTATTCTCTCTACATATTTTGGAAAAGGAACCTTACTGGTCTTGGATTGGTTGAAATTTCAGTCCTGTCATTTTGACTTGAGTAGAAGATTTTAATCACAAAGAAAATACAAGAATACAAAAATCTGTTTACAGTCCCACTATCCTTTTTTGACATTTAAAGAAAATAAAAAAGATGATGTCATCTTTCTGTGAGATTAAAAGCAAGTAGTTTGCAAACAGTGCTTTCTTTGCGTTTGCTTTTGTGAGGAGAGACTTAAAACTTCCAAACTATGTTGAACTTGGGGTGAGTTTGGCTTTTCCATTTAATAGTACCTAAGGGACGCATTGATTCTTGGTGTTTAAACTAAACTCTCATGCCAGGTTGCATGGGAATTGTGCAAGTAACGTTGGAAGTCCACTGATGTACAAGGCAATGTAGAACCCAACTCAATTTTGAGCACCCGTTTTGTACGGGATATTTGAAGAAAACCACTTATTAACCTTAACTTATAGCAGAGGTTTGAGTGGGATAGTAAGTAGATGGGTAGTATTTGTGCAGGTATGTATCCCTTTGCTTATTTGAATTCTTTCAGGTCTCCATGAGTTTGATGCCTTACAAGATCCTGAAGTGAATGACTTCCGAGCTAAAATGCGGAGAATCAGTGAGGAAAAGATTCAGTCGCTTGTGGGACTGTCCTGGATGGACTGGTTAAAGCACACTTACCCGCCGGAACAGGAAGCTGTTATCCCAGAGAGCTTCCAAGATAAGCTTTATGGTGGAAATCTTGTAGTGGCTGTTCATTTTGATAACTGCCAGGTAGGAATGGTTTGTCCCATTTCATGTACTGTTCTTGATCCTGATGTGAATTAGCATGTGATTGATCAAGGATGTAAATGAAATAGAATAATAATGTTACGGTGTTTGCCTTAAAATGCATATTCTTTCACCAGGATCCTTGACTCTTGAAAGAAAGTGAGAACGCAAGCGTACAGTTGTAAACTGAACTTCTAAAGTCAAATTAGGGTTCTAATTCTAAAACAAAAATGTACAGATTCTGTATTATGTCATGTTAATTTGAATGTAAAACATAATTCCAAGTCAGGATGTTTTTTGGCCAACTGTTACTGTGTTGCTTCACTAGCATTTTAATTTTAAGCTCAGGGTATGTTGCTGAATTGGGAGGCACCATATTCAACACACTTCCCTGTGTGTGGTTCATTGTTGAACATCTGTGGGGTTGATCTGCTAATAAGGCTGATCAGTACATCTTTAAAAAAGAGAAATTAGCATTCCCTATGCTAGATGTGCATATAGACAAATAAAACACTAGCTGAGACCTTAGAGTTTCCTTTTTGTTTCAGCTAACAAATGCCATAGCATATTTAAAACCCTCTTTAGTTTCTACTTAAATGATTTAGCCCCATTTTTTCTTTTTATGTTGAAGTTGCTATGATTCCGTTGGAGTCCAGCATTCCCATTACTCATTTTTGCACTGTGTTCTTTTGAATAACAGTGAGGGTCAGCATTGGGAACATTAAAATCTCATAAGTGTGAAAATACATCGGGCTATATTTGGTGTCCGTTTTGACCCAGGTGCTAGATACTGATGTTTTTAATGATTCAGGTGATTTTATTTACAAAACATTATTATTTCTGATACTATCTTTTTTTAACTTAAAAAATAAAAAATCCAAGAAAGGTAAAATCATATCTGACTCTGGAAACACTAAGTGCAGAGGTGAATTTGGCCACCAGTAGCACTAGCTGACGTTGGTTGCATAGGTGTTTTTATGACAAAACCTTTTTCCAGTTCTCTCTGGCTTTGTAGAAGACTTGTAGTTGTTCAGGATAGAGAATATCTGTGTGTTTGTCAGCTTTTAGTTAAAATGTTGTGTGTATATGCATATGACAGTAGTACAAAAGCAGTGCAGAAGTTCACATTGCTGCAGAATGTATTTGCCTACCACTGTAATAGCTTAAGCTGCTTACATTTCAAATGTTTCGAATGCTTCTGCTGCCAGTTCTGACCTTCAAAGCTATTAACAGTTCCAATCGGAGTTGCTTTTCAGAGCAGTAAAGTCTGGAACAGACTTGCACTGAGTACTGGAATCATTTCAGGGGAAGTAAATAGTAAGATATGGGGACTGCTGCCTTCTTTCAGTAGGAACACTGCAAGATTGAGGGAAAGGAATATTAAATTACTTTTTGTCTAGAATGCGAGGGTGAGTTATAAAAGGTACATGACTGTCTCTGGGACAAAGAAAGAAACCGATCCCTGTTTCTGCGACAGACGTGTGAAGACCTACGCTTTGGAAGTAAGGCGGCTGCCATTAGAGCACCAGATTCCTGGGAAGAAAAATTGTCATTTCCCATCTACCCACTACCAGTTATGATAGGAGAAGAAAGCCTTCACAGCTGGCAGCTTTCTGAAAGGGGGAAGCTGTTGTGAACCATGCAGAAACTGAGAAAATAGAGAATTAATTTTGCCTGGCTTTGCAGAGGTAGATTTTTCCATCAGGGCAGCTTGGCTTCTTACCAGTAAACTTCTTTTGACTTGTGCTTTATTTATATAGAAAGTAAGCCAGACAACACTTCACATTTGTAAATAACTGGTTTTAGAGTGTATATGTCTTCAGGATTGTGTGTATATAAAAAAAAAAAAAATCAAAACAAACCCCGCAGAATTCCCTGAATCAATCTTTGCAAATAAACATGTGCAGAGCGTGGATAATGTGGTAGATTAAGGGAGATGAAAGATTTCACAAATGACCTTTTACATTGAGAACTTAATGAAAACCCTTTGGTTTTTAAATTTAAGAAAGTTACTTACCTTTACTTATTTAGAACGCATCAAAATTAGAGATTGAAATATGTAGATAACTTCTAAAGGTTTGATTAAAATTTTTCTTTGAAAATGCAGAGTCTTTCATGTTGCGTTCAGAATGCTACAGGTATTGGCTGCTACCCCTCTTTTCGGCATTCCTCCAAATAAGATGATGGTTTTGTACATAAATCACGTTAACAGTTTCTTCTGCTTTGTTACTTGAAGCTTTCTTTTTTGTCTGAGTACAGTGATACCTAGAAAGAGGATAACTGGCTAGTGGCCAGAAGGAAGAAAAATCGACACGTCTAGTGTTGCTAAATACGCTGTGAATGAAGAAGCCAATAAATCATGGATACTTTTAATTCTAAAATACAATTCTAGAATTGTATTCTTCTAGATCAATACCCTGGTCTTGAAGTCTTTATCTAATTGATTCAGCAGTGACTCTTAAGAGTCACTTAAGAGTCAGCAGTTACTCTTAAGAGTACTTCTTTGGGAATCGACCATTTTGCAGCTTTTAGTGTGACTATTGCTCTGATTGCCCTGAAGATGTAGACATTAACTCCAAGTGTTGAAATCGACTGTTTCCAACAGTTAGGTATTTCTGTCTGTTTTACAGCATATGCTGCAATATAAGACTTGTACGTCTGACTGACAAGCTTGACATTCAGTATTCCTGTTTGTGTTTTGTTAGGATGTTTTTAGTTTTCAGGTGTCACCTAACATGAATCCCATCAAGCTGAATGAGCTGGCAATCCGAAAACGTTTGACTATCCATGGAAAGGAAGATGAGGAAGTTGATCCTGCTGACTATGTGCTGCAAGTCAGCGGAAGGCTAGAATATGTTTTTGGCGATCACCCATTAATTCAGTTTCAGGTACATAAAGCTCTTTGGAACTTACCGTAACAGTTCTTGTGTGCCTTGGCCAAAATTTGACCTTGCTGCTTGTGCTGTTGGATGGTCAGCTATGCTGAGCAGTAATACACTTCCTCATCATGTCTGCAGCCCTCTCCAGTTGTAAAATACACGTGCACTATTTCCTCTATATCTTTGTAATATATTGCTAATTTCTTTGTTTTGAAAGTTGCCGTAGAATAGTCTGCTAGCTGATAACAACTGTTTTCCGTGGGCTTTTAGTATATACGCAACTGTGTGATGAACAGGACTCTTCCTCAGCTGACTCTAGTTGAGTGCTGCACCATAAAGAAAATGTGTGAGCAGGAGATGATTGCCGTAGAAGCTGCCATAAACCGAAAATCATCCAACCTTCCTCTTCCTCTGCCACCAAAAAAAACAAGAACTACAACTGTAAGTTGATACGGAGAATATCAAAACCCAAAAGGAAAGGTGATTTGTGGAATATAAATCATAATGTCTGGGATTTGTGCTACTACTGCTGTTTTCCAGTGGAGGTCACCTGGGTCTACTCGGAGCCTCTTGTTGCTTGTGAGAAGGTTTACATCAGGAATAGCAGAGGTTGAAGCTTTTGGAAAAGTTCTTTCCCTTGCCTCATCCATCCTCCTTCTCCCCCCCACTGTCTCCTTTTCATTGCTATAGATTCTAGCTTTAATCACAGCTCAGAAGAGCGGATAGTAATCTGTTACTAGCGACTGGAGAAGGTACTGCAGAGAACAGGGGTTCCCCAGCTTCAACGCAGTGCATAGGCTCCACTGGCTTGGGCAGTAGTGGGCTGTGATGTCTTGTATTACCCCAAATACCTTGCATGGTGTTGCCACTTCAATGATGGTAACCTCTGCCATAATATACAGCTAACTTTTCTTTTAATATGGTGCTTCCTTTATTGCTAAACTCATGGCCTTACAGCACAGTTAGTATTCCTGTACTGTCGTTCTAAGAAATGTGGACAGACTTTTCTCTATTACACTCTGTGTATCTTCAGAATGAGCAATAAATTGGAAGGGTTATTCTGAGTTGTCAGCAAGTAGTACTCAATGTATTTTCTCACCCCCACCCCTCCTTTCAGCTGAGTGTTTTTTCTAATCTTTTTTCCCCTCTTCTCAGAATATCTAGTGTGCTCGTGTGGTAATGATAACCAATTTATTTTTTAAGATTTCAAATTTATATTTTCAAAAAAGCATCTTTTTCAGTTTGTATTTATGATTTTTGCTTAAAAAGCATAGCTTATAAAATAGGTCTCAGTATGCTACACTCATTAAGAATGAGCTTGTCTCTTTGTTTCCCTTCTCAGAGTGTATGGGATATTTCCAACCCTTTCAAGATTATTCTGTTAAAGGGTAATAAACTAAATACAGAAGAAAATGCCAAAGTAAGTAACTATTCCTAGTATCAGAAGATATTCTGTCTATCATTTTAATGATTTTCAATGTTTAGTGAACTCAACCATACAGGTTTCAATTCAGCAAAAGTGTAAGCATTTTTAGTAGGATTGGCTAAAATCTTGCTTTACTGCTAAAGCGCTCCTGTATTGTCTGAAGCTGGGTATGTGCCTTAGAACATTATCGGTAACCATGGACAGTATGACACTAATGTTCATGTGGTACTTGATTTATTTATTTATTTTTTTAAAGATGGTATCTGTAAACTACTGGTATTGGTGTGAAATAAGCTTATTTAAACTAAACTGTCACAAGTGTCTGACAAACAGATGTGGGTCAATTATTAAACATTTTTCAGTGAAACATAAGGTATTTTTGTCGTCCAGAATGCATTCTATGTGTGTCTAAGCATGGACTGCATGCTTCTATACAATCTGTCTTCTATTTTCTAAACATGCTGAGCAGGAAAAAAAAAGCTGTAGTATCGCTTCCTGTAAAAATGTACACGACTGGGCTACTGACTGTGCTACAGACCACAAGTTGTTAACACATGGGAATTTATTGCACAACTACTTTAAGACCTTACAAGACACTTGCTCGTGAGGTAGAACAGCATTAACTTCCTTTACTTTGTTTGGCAATCAATAAATTATACAGCCAGTCATGTAGATTAGGAAGAAGTTGAATCAGGTGTTGAAGATTGCTGTTCTGATGCTTTATTCAGGATAGTCTGGTTTTTTTTCTATCAAAACTATTGTTACAACCTCCTCGTGTGTTCGCAATGCTACATTTCACTACGTAGATAAATGAGCCATAGTTACAGTTTTACTACCGTGACTGTGGAAATGGATGTCTGCAAAAACAAATGTTTCCCTTTTCTTTGTCTAAACCATTATTTAGCTAGTTGTAATATCTTCTTGACTCTACATTCTGTAGACTATTAAAATTTTTAAGAGAAAGGGAAACGAGAAAGTGGATTCCAGAAACAACATAGCTATCAAGTTGTTCAGTTTTTTTTCATACTTGCAAAAAGTGAGTTTTGGTGAATTTGAGTATTCTTTTAGAGAAAAAATAAAATATGTTGACTGTAAGCTTGAGGAGTAACAGGAAAAATTGTCAGTTCTTTGGTATTGATGTCTGTGGACACTATCTAAATATTATTTAGTATTTTGAATGCTTTTTAGTCTCAAACACTGAAGTCCTGTAGTTACCCAAGAACAAGAACACATGCCATAACCTTTCAAGCTTGTGCATGTTTCCCTGCATTGGCTGTCTATGCTGTTATGGAATTGTCACTATAGAGAACATACTTGTTTCCCAGTCCTGATTTTAAGGCTGCTTAATTCACTGCCGTTGTTCTTGTCGTTCCATTGTGCTTTGGATCAAGCCAATATTCATCCATTTTTGCTGAAACTACCAGCAGGGTTCATAAATGCAGTGTTTGTAGTGGGAACAAAACATTTGTCAGATGGATAGCACTCCACTAATGTGGCTTGGATTGAGTGTTTTCACCTAGAGCACAAGTGACTTCATTCAGCTGCCTAACACCCCATTTTCCAAATATATGGCATTTGAAATTGCTTATCTTTTTGTCTTGCTCTTTGGCTGCACCATCAGGACGTATTGCTTCATTAGTAAAAGGGTAGTGTCAGAATGAAAAAAACAAGAGGAGGATCCAATCCCTTACACTAACAGGATTGAAAATCATAGAATTGGAACTAGCCAAAAGGCAAGCGAAATAGCAGTGTGTTCCAACAATGCAGTGCTTTGTTCCTGTCACATTTTACTTGATCACTTATGCTTTTTATATTAATAAAGTAAAAGAAGAATCAGGGAAGTGTGGTGGCATATTCAAGTATAATATCAGATGATAGCAAGGTAAAGGAGAACATTCAAAATTGTGCATTAAATTGTGATTTAAACCCCCTGGTTTTAAAAAAAACCCAAACAGAAAAACCCCAACAAAAAACCCAAACCAAACAACCCCCCTCCCCAAAAAAAACCCAGGCAGATTTTAGAATATTTACTGTTGCTGGTGTTAAAGCATAAGCAGGTAATACACTGGACATAATCATATTTCCATAAGATATCTTTAAATCAGCAAAAGAACTTGATTACAAATTCAGTTGAACATACAATGAATCTCCAAATGAATTAATAAAGGACCGTCTGGTGGATTGTTTCAAGAGGGTTATGAACCAAGTGGTTGTATTCAGTTCTGTGGCATCAGCCACAGGATTTCCTTTTTGAAGCATAAAAGGGTGCAATCGTTAATTACAGAGAAATAGAAACAACCCTGTAAGTGTAATCAAGAATTTTGATTGTGTATGTGTGTATATACATATATTGTTTCATATAGGAAAGTGTGCACACGTGTGGTCTGTATACATTTAGATTTCCTGAAGTAAGATTACTTTCATGTGATCTGTTTCGTGGATGTTTGTGCTGCTGTTCTTAACTCTCAGTGGTTTGCAGTGGTGCAGCTGTGCACGCCAAAAATAGGTAATAGTGGGGTTTCTGAGTATCGCTGGAACTGAAGTGAATGTTTTCTTAATGGAGCTTTTTCTTTCAGTTACTGATTGTAAGCTTGAAAATGAAATTGAGATTGTACATACCTAAGTCAAGGAAGTCAATGGGTGTTCCTATGGCATCTGTAGCAGAGGGAGCGGAACCCATAGTAGTGTGTTCTCCAAGACCGAACTCCTCTGCCAGCGCCTGTGCTGGGGCAGCAGTCTCGTGATCAGGGGTAGCAATTGTTTCAGAGAAGTCCAGAATGGTCAGAATGGGTGTAACATGGTGCTACTAATGCCTTCTCGGGATTATTTGGGGCTGAAGACAGGTTTGCTCTCTACCGTCACTTTGTTTAAACTGTATTACAGTTTGCCAATGACTAATTAATCTGAGCTAGTTTACGAATGGAGAACTCAGTACTGAGCAGTAGTTGGTATAGCCAGAAAAGATACATTGAGATTGGGACTGCTTCGATGTTGAGCACACTGTTTTTAATTCGAAGGAGGAAAAGGTAGGCTGTCTCCCGGAACAGATCTTATCTGTGTCAGTTGGGAATTCAAAGGTGAATTATTTTTTACCTAAAACTGGTACCAAATTTTATATGTGTCTGTCTTTCCCTTACAGTGCTCAGAAATACTACGATAGCTTAAGGGGAATGTTGGGAGGGTTGTTTGAGGAGCATAGGGAACCTGGAACATCAGTTCGCCTGTTACTCTTTTAACTGTAACATTGAGAACTTCTTTTTGGTGCTGACCAAAGGGTTACATTTGTGGCTTTTTTACACTTTTTTTAACACTGATATTTGAAAAGGTCACCTGAAAGAAGTTGACATATTTCTCTTCGTTGTTTCTCTTTATATTAACATATTTCTCTTTATTGTTGTTCATGCAACAATAACAAAGACCTCCTTGCCATTCTTGTTGAAACTGTCCCAGAGCATGGATACTTGCAAACGTGCAGTTTTCCCTGTACATATGGGATTAAACAGAAATGCAGAAATTGGCCACATCTGAGCATTGACCTGGGATGTGTTTAATTTCAGTAATACCAGCTTCTTTCTCTTCTTGCCCTTCTCATTTCCTGTTCCTTATTTTTATCATTCAAGCTAGCGGGTTTTGTTGGTTTCTGGGTGCTAAAGATAAGACAGAACTCCTGGGAATTATGTACGTTGTTATTATTGCAGGTGATTTCCGATGCCAGGGTCAGCAGTGTTGTTTGTACATTTTTATAGACGTTTAAGTAAAAAATAATTTTTTTCATAAGCTGAAAAAACCCAGAACTTTTCTCAACTAGAAGCATGAAATGGTTCTACCTGGAGATTTGAATTTGTATTCAGGAAATGAGTCTTAGCTTTTTCACTCTGCTTACTTGTTTGTTTTCTACAGTTTCCTTCTGTGTTGGATATATTAAGTTAGAAACATTCGTATATCCATATAATGTATTTTTTACTACAAATGTTGTTATTGTTAGTCAGATGTGGTAATATAAGTAATTTTAAAACATAAACATATTTCTTTTAATATAAAAATATTGATGACATGCATATATGAATGTTCTGCGTCACATTCTGTGCAGAATTCTGTACGTTCTGTGGCAAGTGTAAAATTTCTCACTTCTTCATTGCAGGTTCATGTTAGGGCAGGTCTTTTCCATGGTACAGAGCTCCTTTGTAAAACTATTGTAAGCCCAGAAATATCTGGGAGAAGTGACCACGTTTGGAATGAAGTGCTGGAGTTTGAAATAAATGTCTGCGATCTACCACGAATGGCAAGGCTTTGCTTTGCAGTTTATGCTGTGATGGATAAGACGAAAACTAAAAAATCAACCAAGGCAATGAATCCTTCCAAATACCAAACTATTAGGAAAGCTGGAAAAGTGGTAATTATTTGATTTGGTTTTCTTGGGTGCACCTCTGAATTATATTCAAATGGATATTCAGGAATCTTTCATGGTCCTCACTTTCCTCACTTTAGTGTTCAAGAATGTAGGGGAGGGGGGAAGTAAAAAGAGCATATGTATTAAAAATTTCACATCTTGGTACGAACAAACTTTTCATACTACTTGGGCACTAAAAAAGGGGTGAAAGTTTTGGTTGTAAGCCAGTTTGCAAATGACTGTTTAATGAATTGTATTTTTAAAGGTCAGTTTTGTTCTGAACTCTAGATGAATTGTGGTTGGGAAAAGATGAAAAATTCAGCATCTAGACTCATGTTCAAGGAAATGTGTAAATTTACACTGGCAGAGTGACACCCCTAAAATTAATTCTTACTGTCTTCAGTGGTATTGGAGTACATTCTGAAGACTATGCATGTGTTTTAACTGCTTTTCTGAAAGATAACCGCTATTTCTAAAAACAAAACAAAAACCAAAAGAACCCACAATAACCCTCTCAATTTTACTTCTGTTGCAGTGCTTGCTGCATAGTAATGTTCTCTGGCATCTTAGTTTCCATGTACAAATTCTTTCTTTTAACAGCATTATCCTGTAGCCTGGGTAAATACCATGGTATTTGATTATAAAGGACAATTGAAGAATGGAGAACTGGTACTGCACAGCTGGTCATCATTTCCTGGTAAAGCTCATCTTTTAAGATTTGACTTTAAATACTTACAAGACTAAAGAGTAGTAGTATCAAATAGTAGAACATTTACTGTATGCATGTCCAAGTCTCGTGTCATAATCTCTTTACTACTTGTATGTTTTATGTGGATAAATATATAATGTCTTAATCTCTTCCCTGAAGGTGTTGTATCAGGAAGGAAGAAGGGCAAAAGTCTACTTGGAAATAGTCTTCTAAAAGTTTTTTCTGTTACGGAAGGAAAATCACATAAACGGGCACCTATTTTTATGTCTAGAGTTGCCTCTTTTTAAGATGCAGTTTAGGTTTCAGTTGGTTCCCTGTGCTATGCATCCTAAACTAAATAGATAAGCTATATTCTAGGTGACGATAAATTCTAATTCATGGTTTTTGCTGACACAATTCAGTCTTTCTTCCCTGACATTCCAATTGATTAGTACGAGTGTCTGAAATCTCCATGTCACTCTTCATTCCATCTTGAGACACCCTCAGTCAGCTCGGCTGTAGTCCTGAGACAAAGCTGGCTTAAAACTCTTGGCGTTTTTTGTTTGCGGGTTTTTTTTTTTTTGAATACCATTACATGTAGAGGCAGTGTGTATGCTGGTTTAGAGAAGCTGCAGATCTTACTGGGATTTGATTCAGTATAGGGGTATCTCAGCTTCCCTTGACGTTCTCTGTTAAGTTTATTTTGGAAAGAGAAAATCAGTTTCTCACAGGGTGATAATCTTACAGTTGTGAATGTAGGAGCCATGGGTATTTATCCTGGAAGTGCAGTGCACTAGGATAAAAGTGCTGCAAAACCTGCTTCTGTCCATTGTAAACAGTAAGCAATTTCTTACTGTGTCTTTGCCTTTCAGATTTTTTAATTTCAGTGCATGGCTGACCTATAGTATTAATTGTTCTGTTTAATGTTTCAGATGAACTTGAAGAAATGTTGAATCCAATGGGAACTGTCCAGACCAACCCTTACACTGAAAATGCAACAGCTTTGCACATTAGATTTCAAGAATACTCAAAACAGCCTATTAATTACCCTCCCTTTGATAAGGTAAGGTATGACATAAAGAGCAGTCATGAATGCTTCTGTGTAAATGGCTAATTCTTCTTTCCCTTCAACACTGGCTTTTCCACTGAGTTCCCCGCTGCCTGCCTCTCAGTTAACGTACTGCAGCGTGAGCTTGCACTGCCTGAGAGTTTCAGTGCTGTGACTTCAGGGTCTTCAGATGGTACTTTGAAGCCATGTATTTTTAAAAATACTCTGTACATAGTCCCTTGAGTTTCTAATGTCAATGACCTTTTGAAAAACTAAACTTTATCTGCCATTCTGTAAACCTTCAAACTGTGCTTGCTTGTGGTATATAAAGATCTGTTATTTCTTTGTACAAATATATGTTACCCACTCTTTGGGACACTTCTTTCCTCTATGAGCTAAAATCCTTTTAAAGACAGACTCTTAATACTGTATGAAAAGGGATTTCTCAAGGTCTGCACTTGAACCCACTTAAGTTGTCCTGCAGTTTTCTACAGATAGAGATAATAATGTCTGTCTAGAAAGGAAGTGTATATTAGGAATACACATGATCTTGTCTGTAGTGTGAATACTAGATACCAAGTTGTTCACAAACCAGCAAATAAAGTTAAGACAAGGAAACAAGCAGTAAGGGTGACAACAGACAGCTAATGATGCATTGAAAAAAAAAAAAGGGGGAGTTTACCTCATACATACATTGGTCTGCATTTTGGTTTTGGGAAACTTAATAACCACTGAGAGAAAATTGTCTTTTTTTATTTTTAAAATGGTTTTGCACTTTTGGGGGCATGAAACAGACAAAAGACTCAGCTTTATCAACTTGATCAAAGAGGGATTTTGGGTTTAAGGTTCATCAGAATGGGGAAAAAAAAGATAGGCTGGCTTGTTTTGATTTTGGGTTGGGGGTTGTGTTCCACCCCGGCTTGTTGGTGCAGTACTCATTCTTGTATTAAAACAGCATTGGAAATGCCTTAAGAGCTCAACCAGTACTGACTACCTGTGGCCTTAATTATGATTGACCAGTTTACTCTGCATACTGGACATAGTTTAGTCAGTTTTGTTATTGGTTTTTTTGCAATGCTTTAATTTTTTTACTCATTTCAGTACACAGATTTAATTTCTAAAGAAAAAAGTAATATGTCTGTGCGTATTGCAGACATGTTATGTAAAGGTGCGTTTCTTAAGAAATCGCATATTTGTTCTAACTCTCTTGTTCCTTATTTATACCTGCGGTACTAAGTTTTTGGTGTGTTAAAATGCTGGGGTGAATGCAGACAAAAGATTTTACTGGGTTACCTGATGTATTAACGTTATGGTAGTGTCTGACGGTCTTCATCATCCCTTGTAACTTTTGTTTGCTGGCTGGCTGCTTTCATTTTGTGGCTTTGCCCCCTTCTTGAACTGTACGTGAGAAATCCTGTGTATCCGAGGAAAATCCCAGAGCATCTTTATAAAGTGAAGCATTCATTGAAAGCATTCAACTTTGAGGAGATGCTACAAAATATACTTTTGCTTTTTTGCTTTTTTTTTTCTAAATTTTTTTTTAAGCTGGTCTTATTTTTTTCCAGTAACTTTTGCTACTTGCAATTCCTAGAGTTAAGAAAATGTTTTGCAGTGTCACTGGGAAAATTGGAGCTCAGAACTTTGTGATAATTCCTTCCATGTCTGTGGGTATACTGAAATTTCTCCCTCAGAAGCAACAGTAAGACACCCGATCTCTGAAAGATTCCCTGGGTGAGGGTCCTGTTGAATCAGCAGTAACATTGCGGCTGCTTGAATGCTATCGGCTGAGAATCTGCTTTTCAAAATTGTCTAGATGAGACTTGCTTGGTGTGTGGCTGCTTCTAATTTTCCCAGTGTTGTTGCTTGTTTCTGCCAAGAAAACAGAGAATAGGATGCCAGATCTTTACTTTAAGAAACTTAATCTGCAAAAATAGATGAATCTTTTTGATCATAGCATCAATCCACGTGCTGCGAACAGCTGCTTGGGGCTGAGTGAGCAAAAGTGCCTTGACAATTGATAAGAAAACTGTTGTCTAATGCAGGAGCCAGGTATTGGGCTGGTTAAAGATCAGCTGAACAAAGCTGTGGGCTTGCAGAAGCTTCCAAAGTGTATTTGCAAATAGAGTAACTCTAAAAAGCAGGAAGAGGCAAGCATCAAACATAGAATTAGGACATTGTGGATTTGTTTATGCATGTTTTCACGCAGAGTATGTAAACAAGCTTTGTAGCCAAGTAGCAGATGTAATACATCATTAATAAGCATTTCATACAGAGAATGAAATAAACCAAGTCAGCGTACCTTTCTGTGGGTTTTAGCTGCTGGTTATTTATGCTCTGATTGTTGTAGGCTTTTGTTTTTTCTCACTTTTCTCACGTTACCTGAGTAAAGACAATACAAGTCTTGCTGGATCTGGGGCCATTCATATAATTCTTAATTGATACTTCATTTTATGAATTGTTCCTCAAAGCAGCAGCATCTGACAACTGCAGATACACCTACCTGACCAGTTCAGCTGGTCTAATTAGCTTAGGCAGTCATCATTCTAACACACCTCTGTTGTTTGCAGCAATGTGCAGAGTATAGTTTGAAGGACTGTATTTACATCTGTACTTAACTACCCGTCAGGATTTATTGCATGAACTTCAATAACTACATAGAATGTTCAGAAGGGGGAAAAAAAACCCAAAAAAACCAAAAGCCGAAAAAACCCTGCAAGAGTAACTCGGACCTGAGCTGCTGGGGAAATGTTGCTTTGCTGTTAGCAAAGGTTGCTGTGTATTAGCTGGTGCCAAGACTTTGTTGGTAGAATGTTCGCTTTATTATTAAATGAGTTCTCGTGGACGCTGATTGTTCATGATGTTACACAAGGGAAGATCCCAGATCCCAGATTTAGAGGAAGTAACTGGAAACACTAATTGAGATCACATGGGCGGTCTGAGGGGATGGTGAAAGGACAAAGTCTATGGATTGATACTGAAATAGAAGACTAGAAATGTGGGTCTGTGGGTAACAGGTACGACTCATGGAAGCAGTGCCCTCGCAAACAGCAGAAATAGAGATGAGAAGAAGGTAATTTGGAGTTGAGGAATGGGTTTGCTGTACTGAAAAATAAGGAGGAAATGCAGACAGAAACAGAAAACAACATGCTCTAGGGAAGACTGTTCAGCCCCACAGTGGTGAAGAAGAAAATGGAGGTACTCATGAGCACTCCCATTCCAGCAGATTAGAAAAGGGACACAGCCTGGAAGTCCATGTTATACCACTGTATATATGCAAAATAATACATGCTGTTATTATCTAAAAGATAGCAAAATTTCCTTGTCTGCTTCATTTCTACAATATTTATTCTTTCAATGCAGCCAGATGTGGTTTTAAATCTAATGTATTTAAAAACATCTTTTTGCAGATACTTGAAAAGGCAGCTGAGATCGCAAGAAACAGTGACAATGCTGCAATGGCGGTAAGCATCTGCTAAATGCTATTTTTAAATTAACTGCAGTGTTTTGGGGGCACTTTTAGTTTTTTTTTTCTTCTACATAAATCTAGAAATAAGTAAGCAAGCTGCCCAAATAACAGCTCTACTGGCTCTGTTTTTCTTATGTAATTCACTTTAATGAACTGCCTGAAGATTCAGGTATGTATCCAGTGTTTCCAATATATTTTTGATTTCTTGGCCATTTTTTGTCAAAAAGCACAGTTTCTTCACATACTGTGTAGGTTGGGAACACAGCTAAGATTTACAGTAGATCTAGATGTGGAAAACATTCCTAAGCTGCATAAAATACTGCTGGAAAATTACTTGGTTTTATCAAGTATGATGATTTGCCTGATTGTCAGGTACTTCCAAATAAGCACTCTCAAAAATGGCCACTGATCTGTAAGAAGATATTCCTTAAATAAGATGATTATATGCTCTGCTTGAGGAATTGGATAGTTCTAATTTGAGGACAAATTTTGAAAAGATCACCAAACTCTGAAGATGTTTTCTTTGTATTCTATACAAAAATCCAGAGATGCAAGTAAGATGGTGAAAGCACAGTCAGAGCAACAGTAGTAACGACAACTGCCTTTTACACAAGAGTAAAGCAGTTAGGTGGAAAATGTGTCAGTTACAATGCCAAGTGCCTCAAGCGCTCAGGAAAAGTGAAAGCTCACTGCTACTTCGGGTACAAATAACTGGCCATCTTGAGTAGCAGCATGCCACCTTGACAGTGCTGTGACTTGTGATCTGAAAGATCAACATTTTCAGATACAAGAATCACCTTATTGCCAAGGCTGTTTACTTATTGTGATACAGAAACAGAGTGTGTACTTACTTTTACTAAACAAGCATTGCAATTCAACTAGCTTTTTATAGCCTATGCACTCCTAAAAATTATACTTAGGTGGTATTTTTACATGAAAATATTTACTTAAAACATTTCAGGACAACACAAGGCTTAGACACTTTCTAGAAGGCGCTAAACTTGAGTTCTGTGTGCAGCAAATGTAATTTTTTTGTCAGGTGGGAAGCCTGCACACAGTGTTACTTGGTGAGAGCTGTTTGTTTCTGTTGTGAATTCTCTTTGATTTTGCCTGCCATTTCTTCTGAACTTTCCTTTGGATTTTGGTTTAGTTTCCCCCTGCCTCCACCCTCCCCCCCACCCCAACGTAAAGACCTTTGATGTACTTCTTAATTATGTAGAAACTTCTTCAGCTTTGTTAGATAAAGTTGGCTTTGGTATTTAAAGCTGGCCATATTGTTTTTCAAAATATGTATCGAAACTAATTTGTTTCCTTAAACTACTGCCTCCGTACCCAGAAGCAGCGTTTCTTTTTCTCTCCTATTAATTTATGGAATGCTGTTGTTGCTGATGTCATTGCTTTAATTTCTGCCCTTGCAATTTGCATAAGGGCATGGCTGGGGACAGAAGGTATTAACTGAGCTAGTGTGAAGACGCATTCATACAAACTGATTTACAGAATCAGAACTAATGTTAATGTTTCAGAGATATAAAATGGAGCAAAATGTCTGGAAAAGACAAGTCTAGATTAGAAGACAAAAAAATGTGTTTGTATGCTTAGCAAACGTACTTCCCTTTGGTTATTGTTGGGAAATATTCTTTGACTTTTAATTTTAAAAAATGTACATATATAATTAAATTTTCTCACTTGAAAAACAAAAGGAGAAAGCATATGCATCCTAAACAAAACTCCTCCATGTTAGAGTTGGAGAATAGAAATATTGCCATCTAGTGTCATTAACTCTAAAGTTTAGTTACGTTTTCAGAAACTTCTCTACACTGAATTTTGACTGTATTAGTTACAATTCTTACAGCTTAAGAAATCTGAAGGAAAGGCATAGTAGTCATTCCCCTGTGTTTCATGAGTTTTATCTGATGTTCTTTGTGGTGTAGCATTTCTAGTATTTGAGCTAAAATATAACAATCTTATTGAATATATCAAAACATTGTATGTTTGTAATTTTCTAGGGCCGAGGTGGTAAGAAGTTTTATGTTGTGCTAAAAGAAATAATGGAAAGAGATCCTTTATCTCAACTCTGTGAAAATGAAATGGATCTTATTTGGACTTTACGATATGACTGTCGTGAAAATTTTCCACAATCATTGCCAAAACTGCTGCTCTCTTTAAAATGGAACAAACTTGAAGATGTTGCTCAGGTAAGGGAACAGACAGTGTTGGTGGGGAAAAATGCTGAACTCAAATAATGAGTAAATAGGGTTCCTTTCCCACGTGTACACACTTTGAAATGGTACTGTTGTATAAACCAAAGTTCGTTGTAACACCTCCTGTGGCCTGGGCACATAAGCAAGACTTGATTATATAAAGAAAACCCCAAACCGAACCCAAAATGGATTTCAGAGGTGATCTGAATGATGAGAAAAGCACAGCAATTTATACTGGCTAATTATAAAATCTTATGCTCAGCTTGGATCTTAAATGTAAGGAATTTCACAGAATCACAGAAGTGTGTAGGTTGGAAGCGATCTCTTGATATCATCTAGTCCAACCCCTGCGCTCAAGCACGGTCAGCTAGAGCAGGAGTGTGTCCAGCTGAGTTTTGAGTACCTCCACTGATGGAGACTCCACAGTCTCTCTGGGCAACGTGTTCCAGCGTTTGACCACCCTCACAGTAAGAACTTCTTTTATAAGGTTTGTTTGGATTTTTTTGGTTTTGTTGTTTGGGTTGGTTTTTTTGTTTTTTTTTTTAAAGGTATTTAAGTTTGTAAATCAAGATCTGAAATAAAGCTTTACATAAAAATAGTTAAACTGCTCAAAGACTATAAAAATCCAATCTCGAACTGGGTAATTAAACCTCAATGAGGCGAACAGATTTTTCAGAGAGATGATACCCACTAGCGGCACAAAAGACTTCATTCTCATCCTGCTGACTGACCCAGTAGGGTCTCTTCTAAAGTAACTGTAAGTAATTAAGGACTTGAAGACTGGTGCTGTGATAGAAGATTACATTTTCATTAAAATTGTGTCACTCCTTTGCTGTACAGATGTGCAAGGTTATTTCACTGTCCTGTGAAGAAGTTGGTGTAGCTGCCTTTTTCTGTATTTACCTGTCCTGGTTTCAGCTGAGAGAGAGTTAATTTTCTTCAAGAAAGTCAGTATGAGGCTGTGTTATGGATTTGCGCTGGAAGCAGCGGTGATAGTGGAGATGTTTTTGCTGTTGTTGGGCGATGTTTACACAGAGCCAAGGCCTTTTCGGCTTCTCACACCCCCCCGCCAGTGGGATGGCTGGGGGTGCACAAGGAGTTGGGAGGGGACAGACAGAACACCTGACCCAAACTGACCAAAGGGGTATTCCATACCATATGACGTCATGCTCGGTTTATAAGGGGCTTGGGAGGAAGAAGAAGGGTGGGGGGGCAGCGACGTTCGGAGTGATGGCGTTTGTCTTCCCAAGTAACCATTACGCGTGACGGAGCCCTGCTGTCCTGGGGATGGCTGAACCCCTGCCTGCCGTGGGGAGCGGTGAATTAATTCCTTGTTTGCTTTGCTTGTGCACGTGGCTTTTGCTTCACTTATTAAACTCTTGCATCTGAACCCACGAGTTTTCTCACTTTCGCTCTTCCGATTCTCTCCTCCTTTTCCAATGAGGGGGACGGAGTGAGCGTTTATGTGGTGCCCAGCCAACGGCTGGAGTAAAACCACGACATTACCCAATTAGAATCCAGCTCTTGTGATGCTTTTGGGAATAGGTGGAACCTTGATAGACGGAAAATTATATGAGTTTATAGTGAGACCATTCCTGCTTGATAGAGTGACTTAGAAGTACTAAAATAACAGATCCCTGGATTTGTATTGAAACTTCGTAGTCTGATTGTGTACAGAGGAGGTTGGGCAAAACCACAACTGTCTGGCCAGTATTAACAAGCACAGTGCTCGCTCTGAGGGGTGAGCCCAGAGCTGATTTATTCATCTGCTTATCATGGTGGAATTGCACATTGACTCTCAACTTCTTGCAGGCTGTTACTCTGAGATAATGTCTTTCCACAAGTCTGTTTTTTTTAAAAAAATAGTTTAAAATTTAAAAAAGAAAACAAAAGTTTGAGCTAAAAAGCATTTTCTGTGAAGGATTATGATTGATAGTATAAATTTCTATTCTCTTCTAGCTTAGTATTGTGACCTTTGCCTGTTACAGCCTAGGTGTTCTTGGAAGAAAAGGAAACCACTCCACAAAACCTCGACTTCCATCTATTCATCGTGTGATTTTTGTGGTTATCCAGTCACTCAGAGGTTTAGTTTGCCTCCAGCATAGAGTTTATTTTCTATTACATCCTTCCTACCAGCTAGACGTGTATGTGCTGTGAACTTATAAAAGTAAATGGAATTTCATCCTAGGTCATTGTCCGTGCCATGAACACTAACAAAATGTAGCACCCACACATTCCTTGCACACTGGCATTCTTTGACATGTGAGAATCCTTTGCTCCTTAGTAATTGTTACATGCCTCTGAATTTATTGTTCATTATTGAAAGGTACCTGGAAGTAGAAATTGTAGAACTATAAGTAGGTATTTGTTTACACATTAAAATATGTGAAGTAAAAGGCGTTCTGATTGCTTGGTAGGGGCTTTGAAATACAGCCTTTGATAGCAGAGTTTTGGAAAGTTATTTGGAATATGGGTATCAGCTGACAGCTCGAAGTCCTTTACATTTGGGAATCTTAAATTTGTATAAAGTGTTTTATTTGAAAAGCTGAAAATATGTAGTCATCTTACTTGTTACAGTGTGCTTTCTGGAAGGGAAGTAGTATTTATGTTTGCTTGTCTATAGACAATAGCGTGGTTCACATTTTGATACTGGTTTTGGCAGCAAGAATAGTCTATCTGAAAAAATGAGACCTTATCCTTAAACATGCCAAATATTGGTGATACATAAACGTGGAAGTATTGCCAGTGACTCAGGTGAGGAAAGACAGCCTCATGAATTCTATGAATTCCAACATTAGCAAGCCTCATAACTTACCTCTCATTAAAATTAAATATATAGAGTACTAGCTGTATGTTGCAAGATTTGTGCTACTGTGGTAATGTGCATGCTTCGGTACTAGAAGGGGTTTTTATTGCCTATTGCTAGCTGTAAGTATTGCAGTGAAAGTCTGACACATAAGGCAGTAAGTTTTTAAAAGAATCCAAAACCAACCAAACACAAAGAAAAGACCCCAAACCACAAGCTCCAAAACCCAACCAAACACCAACTGTTTATAACAAAAATGAATTACATAACTATGTTCCTGCCTCTGTTACTGCAGATCAGAAGTAGTAAAGTTTTTTAAGAAATGGCATATTATGTTTGATTGTAGCCCATCTTTGTGGACCACTGAACTAATAGGTTAAAGCTACCTACAGTGGATTAAAGCAGCTTTCTTGTGGTGTTACTATACAGATTTCATCCAAGCTCTCAGTGCGTTGCAATATTTTAGTAGAATAGTTGCACTGAAGGAATTCTGAAGGTGTTTGCCCTCACTGTTGCCATAACCTCCTCATGCAGCAGAGTAGTAGGGTGGCAGAACTCAGCAGAAACCACAGGCAGTATTTATTCTCAAAACACAAATTAGTAAGTATTTTTAAAAAATCTGCTCACTTTCAGTGAAATGACACCATCATTAATGAGAACTAGACAAAGCACAGTTGATTAGAGAGTTAATTTTTGAAATACTTGAAATAAGTGGAATAAAAATACTGACCTGTTTTTAATTGTATTGTCTCTTACAGTATACTTGTCTTGTTAGGGAAGAAATCACGGTTATTTCTTTATAGAAAAAAAAAAAAAGGAAGGACATACCAAGGCCAGTCGGACTTGAGCTTTCTGTAAACCTTGAGATTGTTGCTGAGAATTGAAGATCCTCGTTTTCTCACAGCTTGTCAGGAGGTGCAAACTGTGTGAGAGGAGAAGTATGCAGTGTTTCATGTCTGCAGCATTTTAACATGTTTGATACTGCAGAGAAATTTTAAGAACTTGAAACATATTGAAATGTAAAATTTCTTTACAAATGAGATATATTTGGAAGTTCTTCATAGTTGCGTCTCTGCTGCCAAAGCAGATGAGATCATTTCATGGTGTGAGTTTCTTTCGTCCAAACATAACAAGTATTTCTGATACCCTTTCATCTGTGCTTGTGAGAATGTGCAACGCGCCTGGGATGTAGAGCTAGTTGGACTGCACTTCTCTCTTAATAAAAGTTCCAAGGCAGAATGCAAACAGAGCAGTGTAGGTATTTGAGGAAGTTTCTTGGCTGTTTCATAGATTGTTTAGATCTTGCTTCCTCTAAGTTGATATCACTTAGCATTTTCTCATTGTAATAACCTCTGAAATAAATTCAGCAGTCAAAGGGAGGAGGTCTGCATCTTCAAATAAACTTCACAGGTCATTTACATGCTGTAGACCATGACTTCCAAAATTCGTTGCCTGATACGTGAGGCATGTAATGCCACTTTGACTCATCTTTTCAGACTATATTTCAAGTTCTCTAATAATTTTGATCATTTGTTATTAACAAAATGTTTCTGTGTTTTTGTTGTTTCTGTATCTGGTTTGAAGTAGGTTGTCTAGACATTGTGATACATTTGTTTTGAAGTTTCTTATTGCATGTCTGACAAGCATAGCTGCTGCTTGCATTTGCAGCATCTGTTTTATGGTATTATGTATCTGCTCAGTGTTAGTATTTCTTTGAGAATTGCAGAACAAGCATTCATATGTAAGTATCGATGGTGTCATTGGCCCTTACTGGGCTGTGGATTGCATACATTTTGTGCGTGTGTTTCTGGGGGGATATGACATCTATATTTGAAAATATCTTTCATTTAACTTTATATTGTTATGAATCTCACCTGTGTTCAGATGAGTATTTTCCCATGGAAACAGTGGAATTGGTTCTTTCTTCCACTTGTGGAATTGTGGCATGGCCACTGATTGATCTGTGCCCAGTTCTTGCCTTCTGAGTGTCACAAAGCTGCACATATGAACCAGTGCAGAATCTGCCCCCCTAGGAGTTTAAATAGTGTTATGGACATGCCTGTTAATGCAGGTTGAGACTATGAACTCATACCTGTTTGTCACACTTGAATTGGAAGTATTAGTTCAGCTATGACATGTAGTAGAAAATAGAGATTTTTCACTGTTGGTGTAACAGGATTTCTAAATCAAGAGGAAAATAAGATCTTCCTAATCCTTCAGACTTCAGAAGTTCCTATTGAAATATGAAATATCTGTGTAATGTAATTTGTAAGAAAGGGTATTTTTACCATGAATTATGACTGGCTCCTACAGAGAGGAAAGATTTTGTGCTGTTGATACACTGCATACATTCAAGCCTGTTTATTTGGAGTAATAGTGTCCTGTTTCAGTCATACAACTATACCCAGTTTATTTTCTGAGACCTCTAGACGTTTTTCTTAGTAGTCCAAAATAATACACAAGTGTGCTCTGTAATTTTTTTAGGATGTCATTGTCTTCAGTGTTGGGATTTTTAACATTTTTTTTAAATATCTAACCTGAGTCATCCTTTCTGCAGTTTAAGCTCATGACTATTCATGATGTGTGTGGGAAAAGGCTCCATCAGTTAAGGTGGATAAATATTTTTGGTAGAGATGTCTCTCAACAAAAACCTTCTTTAAACTTCTTTTTTAATGGAAAACTTACCATTATAAAAATATTTATATATTTACAAAACATTATCTAAATTTTATTGAAACTATGTTTCTAAAACATACACATCTGGGGCTACTTAATTTTTGTTTCCTGTGTGTTCTGTCTGTGTGTGAGGAAACAGACTTTTCAGGCTGTGTAAATGAGACCTGGTGCAAAAAAATACCTCCTTTTGTTAGTAGGAATGCTTTTATGGGCAGTTATACCCATCTCTTTTCTTGAACAGCTAATTTCCCTGTAACCTAATAGTCGTCTTTTTAAAACAGCTTCAGGCTCTCCTTCAGATATGGCCCAAGCTGCTGCCTAGAGAAGCGTTAGAATTGTTGGATTTCAATTATCCAGACCAGTACGTGAGAGAATATGCAGTGGGTTGTTTAAAGCAAATGAGGTGAGTATGTTGTATTTCTTCAGCATGCGAGGATTTCTGGGGTGGAAAACTGCATTCTGTTTGTCTATAGAAAGAGGAAGGATTTAAACACACTGCCTGCCATGAATAGATGGCCAAATAGAGCAGCCTGATTTCTAGATAAGCATGTTGGCAGCCAAATACAACCTTCTTATTCTGACATCTTGGGTTCAGTGATGGTTATTTCCCATGGCGCCAAGAGAACAGCAGTGTACCTTTGTCCCAGAGAGGGTTGTGTGTTCTCCCCTTTCTTGAACAGAGGGAGCGTGAGATTGCACGAGAACTCTTTATGAACAAAGGGACAAAATATTACAATAGTTGAATACTAGAAAAACGGCCATCCAGCCACCTCTCACTGTGTCAGGTATTGGCTGTATCATTTAATAGAAATCTGAATTGTAGCATATAATAAAAAACCAGAGAACTGCAGATTTGTTTGTTCTTCACAGTAGCCTTCACTATCTGCAGTTCTTCCTTTATCGCATATAATTTTGCTCTTCACTGTAACCTAGGGCAAGATTTGTATAACATTATCATTATCACAACATTACTGCATATTTCCTGTCCTTGAATTCTAAATTCACTGTGGTGACTAGTTTAATGATTAATTTTTTTAAGGGTCAAGGCTAGTCTTTTGGGGTAAAAAAATAAATATTTTTACTTTTTCAAATGTAAACAAGCAGTTTAGCTGCTGGGCTATCCTAATAATACTGAATTGTAACATCTGAAATTATCTCCAGAATTCTTAATTCTGGCTCTGAAGCAAAATTATGTTCAGTTGGGAGTCAGAAAACCATTTTCAACTGCTTTAAAAATTCTGATGGAGGCAGCTGGTAAAAAGTGTAACCTAAAGGTGATAGAAATTTAAAAAAAAAAAGGTAAAAATAAATACAACACAGTATAATTGAAAGTTTTTACCAAGTTACTGAAGTTTTTCAGAGTAGAGATGGAGAGCATGAAGGAATTCAGTATTTGCATCTTTGAAGTCTTCAAGTGACGAACAGAATTTCTGTTCTTTTCCTTCCATCTTAGGCAGAGAATTTGGATTCCACAGGCCTTTTATAAGAGAAAAGATACTCAGAAGTAAAAAGTGAAGGAACTTTCACAATTGTTATAGAGCAACATAATTGCCAAGTGTGAGAGGGATTTTTTTTGGAGGGGAATGGGGTGGAGGGGGGGGGGATACAGGATTTATAGAAAATTATTGGAATTCTTTTTATTACATAAGACTATTACTTGAAGTAGTTAATTAGCATAGATGCTTTTCAAAGGTATGTTTATGGACTATGACTAAATACGCTTCTGAAGTAAAGTAGGAGTAATTTGGACATCAGTTTCTCAAAGACGATGTACTTTTCCTGATGCTGTAAAATCGTGTTGTTGGTATGATTTAAAAAAAACAAACAACAAACCACCCAACATATAAACTAAAATACCTCAAAGAAAAGATTTTGGCTAAATGGATCCCTTTGTAGGTGTACCTTAATGAAGACCTATTCACTGAAAGGTAGTGACTTTTAAAGACATGTTAACTGAATTGCTTTCAGTGGAATGAATACCCTTCTCCCCCTTCTTTGTAAGCTGAGTGACTTTGATAGGTATCTGCAGGTATCCTCAGGCCTTGTCCATGCCCACTGCAGCTAACTGCTAGGTTACAGTGGTCCTTTGTGTGGATCCAAAGGTCCAGCTCCTCAGTCCGAGGCAGAGTGGTCAAAAGGAGCCAATGTCCAGTCTGAAATAATTTGAAATAAGTAATCTCCTGGGTACTTAACCTAGTACTCAGGCTGACATCTTGATCTTGTAAAAGCCTGCGATAGAATACCAGGTTTTACTTACAAGTTGAAGGCCTTCAGATTCTGTTTGAGGTATAACTTACTGATGGATTGATCAATGTGGCGGTTGCACTGAGTTGTATGTTACTGTCTTCCTCCTTGTGACTGAAAAACTGGGGGACACTCTTGCTATTGAAGCAAGTCTCTCATGGTTGGATTTGTCATACACATCTGAATTTCTGGAATATCATTAATCTAGTTATTCTGTTACTAACTGCTTTTATGTACCCCATTCTAGTGATGAAGAGCTCTCTCAGTATCTTCTTCAGCTTGTGCAAGTCCTGAAATATGAACCTTTTCTTGATTGTGCACTCTCCAGATTTCTATTAGAGAGAGCACTCGCTAACAGGAGAATAGGACAGATGTTGTTTTGGCATCTCAGGTAGGATTTTTTCCCTCACATCTTTCTGAAACTATTGAGCCTGGCTGGACTTTCAAATATAATTTCTTGAGGATTTTTCTAAATGACCTGTTATTGTAGTCCCCCACAACTTCTCTTTATGTTTCTTTGTGTTTGGTATTTATAGATCAGAGCAAGCCTATAAGTAAAAATGTGTTACAGTGGTTTGTAATGTACTCTTTGACAGAGGTATTCCAAACTGCATTCAGCTCTGATAAGTTAAGTTTGTGTAGAGCCTTAGTGTTTGTTTTGGCTGTACGTGCAGTAAAAGTACAATATTTATACCACACAGCTGGGAAAAAAAATATATTACTTTTGGGAGTCTTAACAGCAAATAAAAGCGGTTTTATGTGTTGTTGCACTTCTGATGACCAGTTCCATGAATGGCAGATACCTTGCAGAATGTACTAGAGACTGATTCTGTCTTCAAAGTACAATTGATTTTAATATGTCTAAATAAAAAGAGCATGTACTACATGAAAATGTTCTGGATAATAATTGGCTCTGGTATAAAGTTCAGTGTTCCCCCTCAGGCAAACTTTGGCTTTTCCCTTACAAAGATTTGAGAACATGTGGTTTAATATCAGCCCTGGTTCTCAATATCATCTTCTATGACTTACCAGGAACTACTTTCTTGAATAAAAGGGGTTCCTGAAAAACAGTATCTAATCGCTACCTCTTAAATTACTGCCTCCAGAGCAGTCCTAGGCCTTGAAACAAGTGGCACGCATTGAAACCCGCCAGGCTGTATAGTGTTCAGCACATAAGTGTTTTGTTATTTCTTAAGAAATTTGCCTTTTTGTTTTATCTACATAACCATGAAGTTTTGGGGGGTGGTGGTGTTTGCTTGGTGGGATTTTTATGTTGGAGTGGGGTGGGTTTTGTTTTATTTATTTATTTTAATGGCTTGAAAAGTGCTGATCTGTAAATGCTGTGGTCTGATGAGAAGCTTTTCCTCTTATAGGTCAGAGGTTCACATACCTGCTGTTTCAGTACAGTTCGGGTTGATACTTGAAGCTTACTGCCGAGGAAGTGTTGCTCATATGAAAGTGCTTGCTAAACAGGTATAGACTTCTCTCTCATTTAAATCTTCACTTATCCCAGCTTCTAATGCAAATAGTTACTCCGTTGCTCCTGTGGGGTATACTGGTTACCTTGACAAAGTCCGTCTGTTGGGGAGGAGGTAGAGAAGGAAGCATGGGTGAGACAGAAATAAAAGGACTAAGTAAGCGGAGGATGGAGCAGCCCTCCCTGGCACAAAGCCACTAGCGCTGTGGGGCCTCAGGGGTCGGTAGCTGGTTTTATAGTGTCCTGAGATGTGCGAGATGCTTTCAGCAGTACACGTGTTCTGGATGGAACAGTAACTGTCTGGATTATGAACTGAAAAAGGGTTTCTGTGCACTTGAAACTTGTGACCTTTTTTCCCCAGTAAGGGTAGCTTGTTCAATAGAAACTATTGCCTTTCTACCTAAACTTTGTCTAGATGACTCCAGGACTACTTTCTGCAGCTTTGGCTTTTGTTAAAAGGTGATACAAAAGCCCCTGAAGTTGTAGTATAACGTAGTACTCCCTGGAAATAAAGATGTTGAAGTAAACCAAATACTTATTTTAGTAATAATATAGATGTGCCATTAAGAAGAAAAAAAGAGGGTAAGAAAAAAAATACCCTAGTAAGTGTATCAGCGGGTCATTAATGGAGACACTCACAAATCATGTTTGAAGGCTCTAAGGCAGTTTTAGCAAGCTAATTTACATAGCAACCATAAAAATACTTGAAAAATTATCTTTCTCTGGAATTGATGTATTTGCTGTATCAGGCCACAAAAACTAACTCAGTAGATACTTGTCTGAGTGATGAGTGTTATTTCTAACAGTTCTGATACTGTCTACATTGAAACTTGGTGCTTTGAGAGGCCTATGTCACAGGAATGTACTGTTGTGCTCATTACTCCTGCAGTTCACAGGACATTGAAAAAACCATCTCTTACACATGTGTGCTTGTTAGTATTGCCAAAATCATAAAAACAGTAGGTGATGAAATGCTTTAAATGATAGACCTAGGGTCAGTGAAGTTTTTGTGCACTTCACAGGAAACAAACGTCAGTACAATCAAAGAAGGGGCAAAAAAATTCCCAACTGTGCAAACACGGAAGAAATTCAAAGTAGAAATACTTCAAAAAGTTCCTGTTTGTACAGCGCAGGTTCCATTTTGTTCCCTTGTCCCTGATGTTTGTACAGCTCCTAGAATAGTGGAAAAGCAGCGCGCGTTTGGTTTTGACAGATGGCTGACCCGGCCGGTCTCCATTGCCTCAGTTTTAGAAGCAGACTGCATACAGTTTCCACAGCATCCTGCCTGACGGGGTTCAGTCTGTCTGTAGAAGTGGCAAGTTTTGACTCAGCACCTTCTAAGTTAGACTGAAGCTTCCTTGTATAGAAATGAACTTTTGTAATTATTAAGTGGGTGCAGTTTGCTAGAGAATACGTTTTACAGAGCATGTTAACTGTGGCTAGTGCAAATACAGGTGATTGTTGTAACAGCTATTTTATATTTGGCTAAAAGTTGCTTAGGTGTGGATGCAGTGTAGAAATAATATTTGTTTTATGTGCTGTCTGGGTTAGTTACAGAAGGACTTTGCTCTGTTAGTGTTATGTACGTTTACATCACTAGGTTACTTGTTTTTTTAGAAATTAAGTACCAGTAGAAAACAGAAGGAGGGAAAAAAGAAGGGTTAATCCCGCCTGTATTAATTGCAAATAACTGCCTTGCTTTTTGACACATTTTTAAGGTAACAATACTGCTTAGATAGGCAT
Organism: Psophia crepitans; assembly: GCA_013399095.1. Taxonomy (NCBI): domain Eukaryota; kingdom Metazoa; phylum Chordata; class Aves; order Gruiformes; family Psophiidae; genus Psophia; species Psophia crepitans. Next base: position 47,886 of record VWZZ01007540.1, read on the forward strand.
AAGGTAAATGGTCCAAATCGTATAATCCTAACTTCAGCAAGATTTTAATGAACAAACGTTTAAGACTGCTGTGTAGAATTTAAGCATGTGTAGTTGTGTATGTGAAAATTATCTGCAAGTAGTCGTATGGCCATGCCCGATTGTGTGCAGCTAACTGAACGTGTACAGTGAAGTGTCTGCACCCATAGCTCGTCTCAAGTGATGTTTGATTTTGTCAGAGGGATGATGCACTCGTTACTTCTGTTGACTTCAGTATGGATAGAGGCACCTATGGTGAATTTGTGGACAAAAATTGTATTTTGAAGAAGGAATTTGTGTAAATGTATCATACATTAAAATACCTTGTTCATTTTTTTTGGAAATAGTGACTCATGCTTTAAAAGGTGACTCGAAGCTTAGGAGATTTCATCACATCGGTGTCTTTGTTACTTAAGAAAACGGGATTTCTGGGACATGAGTGACTTAGAAAAGGCTGTTCTCATATTTTTTTCAGGGATGCCACCTTAATTGTCATCTATTATTTTCATATTTAAAGAGCTGTAGAATTATTTAGTACTTTAGTTAACTTTGGTTTTGAAATTGGATTTTTGCATTGTATTATGTGTAAAATTGGAGCAATAACTTATATCTTTCAGGTGGAAGCCCTTAATAAAATGAAGACTTTAAATAGTCTAATTAAGCTGAATGCCATGAAGCAAAGCAAAGCAAAAGGAAAAGATGCAATGCATACGTGTTTGAAACAAAATGCTTACAGAGAAGCGCTTTCTGATCTCCAGTCTCCTCTGAATCCTTCTGTTATACTTTCAGAACTACAGTAAGTTAACAATTAGTGAGTAAAATTTCGCTGTAGCGTTTGCACAGAAACATATATATGCTTTAACTTCCTTTGGCTGTGTTGTTCAGCAGATATGTTGTCATAGGGAACTTTTTCTATAATGAGAGGAGGTCTGTTGGGAATCTTCCTGAGGTTAAGGTAGTTAGAAGGTTTTTGTGATCCATCATGAAACTTACTATTCTCTTAGTCAATGTATTACCATAGCTAAATATACTTAAATATAAGCCTAAGAGTGAATTAGACTACACCCCTGGATTCTCTTTATAGCAGTAAGCACAAAAGCCATTAAAACTTTAACAGCACTAAAATGGATGGGAAAGGATATAAGGACAACTATTTCCTCTGAAGATACGGGCGCTCAATTTAAGCGTTAGATATGTGTACGCCAGTTGCAGTATCCAGTACATTCCATCTGTAACAGCTATGGTCATAACCTGGTAAGCGCTCATAGCGTAGTAGCAGAATGAAGCGGAGATAGCATTGAGGTACTTCCAAACTGGAAATCTACATGTTCTGTTGTGTTTTGAACAACATATAGGCCTTTTCAGTTGAATTATTCTTATTTGAGTAAACCTTTTGTTGTATTTTCTTCTAGTGTCGAGAAGTGTAGATACATGGATTCTAAAATGAAGCCTCTGTGGATAGTGTACAACAATAAAATGTTTGGAGGAGATCTTGTAGGGATCATCTTTAAAAATGGTGATGGTAAGCAATGCTCAAAAGTTTTTCTTCTTTTCCTTCTTATTCCCACACTTGCACTTAAGCTGTGTTGCTCTGTATTGCCATAGTGCAGACATGGCTTACTCTAACATCGGTAAACAATTTAAGCATCTTCTTCTCACTGGGTTTCATAGTATAGCGGTTATCAGTCATGGTGATATAAGTATGGCTAATCCCACTTTAACCTGTAGGCTTGATGAGTGTTTTTAGATACTTTTTTTCTGAAGGCCTTACAAAGATCAGAAAGTTTGTCTGCAGCACACTGAGAAATTGAAATAGCAGTTTCAACTTTCCGTTACAGATCTCCGACAGGACATGTTGACACTCCAGATTTTGCGTCTGATGGACATACTTTGGAAAGAAGCTGGTCTGGATCTCCGGTAAGGATCTCTTCAGTGCTAGTTTATTTGGATGGAGAGTCCACTTTTAGCACTAAAGCTTCCCTGTTGTTCAAATACCTTCCCTACTGTCCCCTTTCCAGACATCTGTGTTGATGCCCAAAGGGTTCAGTTGTCATAGCAAGGTGAGGAGTCTACAGAAGGCAGTTACCTTAACTAGGCAGATGGCTTCCCTTTGCAGTTCATTCCCTAGATGGCCCACATTACAATGGAATTTAGCCATGAAAGGAAATAATGCAAGAAGTAAAACTTTAGGGGTTTTGTTAATTATCAAGCAGAATATTGTTCCTAGTGCAGCATCTCTCGTCGTTCGTCTAAGTTGCCATGCTGATTATTAATTCCACTGTTCTTTTTTGTAGTTTACTGTTTTTATCCTTTGAAAATCATCTACATAAAAAGCATTGTATGGGGTGAAGGAAGATTTCTTGAGTCCAGCAGGTTTTGTGCCCTTTTTTTGGTTGGTTTGTGTCTGCGACCTTTCCAAAAGGAGGTATTTTGTTTGTTCCTCCTGTAACAAACTTACCTAGTAATGGTTACTGATTTTCCAGGCATATGCAAAATGGGGACTCAGTGATTACAGGAATTTCAGCTCTTAAGTTCTAATACACATGTGCAAGTGAGGTACAAATGCAGAACACAGATCTGCTGGCCAAGGGTTGCATCTGGAACACACCATCAGGATTCTCTTAACGGGTAGAACTAATAGGCAGAGCACTCTCTAGAAATCAGTCAGCTTTAAGTTCTGGTAATTTGAGTATGGGGAAGTAGGAGCTTTGAGATTCTTTCTAATAGAATTTCACTGTCTGGTTGAGAATGACCAGAATTGTGGAACACACAGATACATTCTGAAGTCCCACTTTGCATTCTTTTCTTGATAAAACACTATTTGGATGTCAGAAAACACTTTTCACACGAGAAACATCTTTGTCTTTCAGTGTTTCTTGCAAAGTAGCTTTCTTACCTTCATATGCTTGCTAAAGTAAGCATGATTTCTTTGTAGGAATACTAGAGTATTTCAATGAGAAAAAGTATCAGGCATTGTTCAATGTTACTGTACAACCCTCTAGTACATGGGGAACTCCTCCAGCCAAATCTATGCACCAGTTTTAGGTAATAAAATTCCAATTTCTTATGAGAAAAACAGTTCTAAAGAAGATACTGGGTGTCACATTGTTATAAACCATTTGGAGGCCATAAATTCAGTTTTGTATGCCTGTGAAAGAGCTGTAATCCTTTGTGTTTAATTTTTACGTGTTGCTTATAAGGCCAGAAGCACTTATTTAAAATGACTTGAAGTACATTGTTTAGATTCTTTGAGCACATTTCAGGCTTTTTGTGGTTCAGGCATAATAGTGTGATCTTCATAAGGCACATAACACCAGCACGCACAGATAAGTAAAATATAAACTTGCTACTTATGGAAAGATTCCTTTGCGTGAAGTATGAGATAGGTAGGAATGTGAATAATAAATTGTTTCTGGAAGTGTATGTTTGTGATGAGGTTTCTGAGTGTGTGTTAAGCTGGACATTGATTTGAGGAAACTTCATATAATTTATGTCATTATAAACAGACAATAGGGAGAGGATCCAGGATTTAGGAGCAAGGACAGCCGCTGGCAGCTGTGGAATCCCAGACGAGGCATTCTTTGGTTGCTGCCTTTCCAGAAGCTTAGTTTGTGGTTCCAGCCTGGGCCACACACTGTGCCTAGCAAGCAGGAATAGTGATTAGGAGTCATCAAATATGCTTTTCCTGACTAAAGCATTTTTTTTTAACTCAACAAAGGAAGACCAAAAAGGGGCTCTGATGTCCAAGATTTTTCTTAAAATTCTCAGAAGAAAAAAAGTAGAAAGGGGAAGTTCCTAGTGAGAATTGAAGTTCTATAATTGGCCTTTTCCATTTATTTACTTAACTGGGAGCATCTTCCTTCCATTCATCCCCTCACAGTTAGAATAATAAAATTCTGGATTGAGGCAGGGTTATAATTCTGTGTCTGTCAAAGAGATGAATCAGGCAGTTGCCAAGGGAAGACTCTGAAATGGCCTTAATCGAAAACAGAATTGGACAAAACAGCACTCCAAATGCCTGGAGCATGAGGGTAAGACTTTGTGATCCCCGTGTTTGTGGTCTGCATGCCTCTCAAGAAGAGGCAACTCCAAAATTTATGAATTAACAGCAGTGGTGATGAGTTCTATTGCCTTGTTGGTGAGTCAGGACTTGTCAGCTTCTGTCCTTTTGCTTGCGTAAGAAGGATGGTGTCAGGCAGAAAAGTAGCGTCAAATAGATCTGCTTTCCTGAAAAATACAGCTTCATACATCCGTACCGACGAGCGGAGTCGTCTCTTCTTGTCCTGTATCATCCTTTTGAGGCTTTAGTTTCCCTGAAGCTGTTGCTTCCCTTTTTACTTTTGTGGATGCATAGTGAATTTTGAGCTGTTCAACTTTTTTTCCATTGCAGAAAGCCTGATAACTCCATTCAGGTAAAAGTTGGGCTTCTCGCTTGTTTGACCAGCGTAAGAGCAGAAGCACTTGCTGTTTTGCCTCTCTTCCAATCAATAATACCTTGCCACAAGCGAATTGTACAGCTTCTATGAAGCATGGATCAAAAGGCAACCAATATGCTACCACTGAGGAGTTTGGGATAGAGCAGTTCCCTTATAATTGCACTGCAATCCACAGTTATTTAGTAGTCATTTAAAATGAAATCTTAGCCCAGTGTGTGTCTAAAGCAAGCACGGTATTACTGGTGGGATTTCTGAGCTCTAAAGAGGAACACCAAGTATATATCATTTTTGAGAACTCCAAAGCTGAAGGAGAAAGGTTGGTTGGTTGGTTGAACTGTCAACTCATTTGTCTGCTGGGTGACACACGGTGTGTTCTACTATCTAGGCTCTGTGTGCATGGTGACTGACTACCAGAACAAGGCCAACATTTGTGGCCGAAAAGGAAGTACGTGTGTGCACAAGGATGCAACAGCGCGCTCCAGTAGGCCCTTCATCCTGGATGGACTGTGGAGTGCACAACCGAATAAAACTTCAGATGTAAATTGCCTCTGCTTCTCAGTACAGAGCCAACCGTCAGACAGCAAAGACTGTCCCCGCAAACAGACTCTGCTCTGTCATTTAGAGAAGTCTGCCTCAGAGTCGGTTTACCTTAGATGTTGGTCAGTCAAGTACCAGAGTGACATTGGAAAACTCAAAAAGCATGTTCTTTAATTCATCCCCATACTTTAAAAAACCCCTACCTAGTCATTTCTAAGACAAACTAATACCTGAAAAATGAGCAGGAAATAGTTAGCCTAGAGATCAGTAAGTGTGTGCAGCTAAACTTCCTCAGTTCTTTCTGTAGTTTATCTCTAGTTGTTTCTTATATTTGAAGTATGGGCAATTATGGAACAAACTTACTCAGTTAAATGGTATTTATATTGAGGTTGCAACTGCTGATGACAAAATGAGACTTTCAGAGGTTCAACTCCCCTGAAAAGTTACAACTATACAAGTTATTTTGCTTTTAAAAAATTGTACGCCTGAAGTCGTGTATGGGCATACTCATAGTAGATGACACAACTTTCTGTTATTTCTACAAGGGATGTTTAAATATTACAAATATATGTCACAGCAGAGGAGCATTACATGTCTCCCCAAACATGCTGTGGGGTTTGCAATGCTGCACCTCTTAGGAGGGTAATCCTTGCATCAAAGAGCATTTCTGCTGTTTTACTTATATTATAGCACTGAAACTGTGTTAGAGAAGAAATTAGTGAAGTAACCTAGCAACAGAAAATCCAAAGCTGAGGAGGTGGGTCTATGTGGAGTGACCTAAATTGTCATAAAAGCATTTAGTACTTACTTTTTGGGCAAATAGAGGAAGTTCTCCAAACTACTTCTTAATTTCACTGCCTATTTATAGTGTGTTTTCATTTTCACCTCCCTTAATGTGTTGAAGTTTGGTATTGCGTGACTGTATATGAATTAAATCGGGGTTCACAAACTCCTTGAAAACTGTATTTGTTACAAGTCTAAACAATGTAATTATTTTTTAAACCACTGGACCTGAAATTACAGAGAATATATTGATAAATGACCAGACCTGGGCGTTGTATTTGGAAAGATACTGCTTTGGAGAATCAAACTCTTGCGCTGAAGAGGAGTATTAATGGAGTGAAGAAGATGACTTTCTGTCCTGTCCAGGATTGCTGTATTGATCTGTCAGTGATCTCTACTGGCCTTAAAAAGCAGGGAGCATATCCTGCTGGCAGATGGTGAAGTCAGAAAGACCAGGATGAGATGGAAAGGGCCCAGAGGATTTGTCCCTAACTTGACTCCTGTCAAACTGTCTCTCTGACAAGGATGTTTTTTCCTCCAGTTGTAAGCACACAGTCCTCAAGGGGCTGAAGGCTTTCATCAGCGCTTGCTTTTGAAGGGGAAGTTGTTGGACATGTGCCCAGTTAAGCTGCAAGTAGGGTGGGTTGAAATGCCGTGGAAGAAGGCCAGCGTGCACTTTAACCTGGCAATATTTGGCTTACATTTGTCCTGTCGTGATAAGGATGGGCAGTGCTTCCTTGTATCATGAATGCTGGTGTTCGGGAGTTACAGATACCCTCTGTTCATTGTGAGAACCCTCTGGGCTGGAGTTGGGGTTTTTAATTGGGAAGTAGAATAGAAACGTGCACTTCTTTTTTTTGTTTTGAACTTGGGTGTTCTCTAAATACCCTGTTGAATCTGAGTTTTCAGTTGTTGCCAGTAGAGGAGAATTCCCAACTACGTTGTTATTAGTACTTGCGCTGCTTCGGTGATGTGTTCCTATGGAGGCGGAGAAACTGTCCTGTTACCTAATAACTGTCATGCCAAAAAGTTCCAATTATTTCATCTGGAATTTTTTTTTATTTTTCTTCTACTGCTTAGGATAATAGGTCGTGTCAGTTGAGTTGTGGTTCTGCTTTGTAGCAATCAAACTTAGTATCTATTTTATGTATAACTACCGATGACAGCACCAACAGTTCTGTTTATATATATATATATGTACACACACACGTAAATTTTAGTATGTCCTGCAATTTTTTTATACGGCTTTGTGAGTTAGCGAGTGCTAGCCTATAGCTTGTGTACTGCGGTTAGATTTGCATGGGCATCCATTCTGTTAGACATGGATCCACGACCAGAACTGAGGTGACATTCTGACCTGCCAAGCACGAGAGTATGCCTAGCACAAGAGTAGGCATCTCGATTTGTGATGCAATGCCTTTGAAGAGTTTGCTTTAAGCTCCCATTGCATACATCGAGCTCCCATCTACGCTGCCATTCCGTTTAGCATTTTAAGCAGCTGAAATGAGGAAGCATTTTGAAAAGATACACTTGTCTGTTTAGACACATCTCTCCTTGGCTCATATCTTCATCCCTGTCTTATTTTGATGCAATGATAATTGTTATATTCTTACTCGGCATAGTATATGAATGCACAGGAATATTCTTACCTACCAGGTGGGTTAAAAGATGTAATTGTGGAGTCTCCTTCTCTGAGATATTCAAGACCCATGTGGATGCCTACCTGTGCAGCCTAGTGTAGGGCACCTGCTTTGGCAGGGGGGTTGGACTCTGTGATCTCTAGAGGTCCCTTCCAACCCCTACCAATCTGTGATTCTGATTCTGTATTCCTGTTTTTCAATAAGTATCTCTGTTTAAAATATTGCAAATATTAAACAGTTGCGAAATATTATTTTATGTTTATTTTTAAAAGGGTTTCTAGCACTGTAAGTTGAAATAGGAAGAATGGGGGAAAAAGGATAAGATAAACTTTTCCATTTACACAAATAATTTAGTCTAGAATGAGTGAGTGTACCTTACCGTAAATAACAAATGAAAATAAAGAGCTCCCTCTATGGTTTCTCATCTTAAACTGCAAGTAATTGTGTTCCCTAGTAAAAGGGAAAAATTAGGGTTGCTTATAATGTCTTTTTTTTTTTTTTTTTTGCATATATGTACGTAATAGGAAAAATGAGTGTTTTAAATGTATTACCGGTATTCTAACTTTGCAAGCAATATCTGTGTGTTAACCTTTGAGAGTTTAATGTCCACGTTAGCATGAGTAGCCAGCCTGTTCCAAGTATTGATAGACTAAAAAACCTTTCTTACTATTTTTAACAGCGATCTGTGTTTTGTTTCAGGATACTGCCGTATGGCTGTTTAGCAACTGGGGATCACTCTGGCCTTATCGAGGCTGTTTCTAGTTCAGAAACCATTGCTGACATTCAGTTAAATAGTAGCAATGTCGCTGCTGCTGCCGCCTTCAACAAAGATGCTCTCTTAAACTGGCTGAAGGAATACAATTTAGGGTAATCTTTACAGTTATTTTCTCATCTGCAGTGTAAGCTCCAAAATTCCTGTAAGTTTCTGTTTCAATATTAAGGAATGTGTGGCTCTTCTGGCAGGTGTGTTCCTACTTATTTTTCTGGTATGTCAAATTCTGACTCAGATTCAAGCAACGATCCAGATGAAATTCTGGCATTTGTAGCATTTTGTCTGCGTGTTGTAGAATAGGTTACAGTAGATTTTGCAAAATGAGCAAACCCAAGAAAACTATGTGGGTCCTAAGCCTTGATGATGTTGTCTTTCCTAATATTTGCATTTCTCCTGTTCTCCATAGCTACCTTTTTACAGTATTTTCTCTCAAATAAGTCTGGTTTTACAGCATCCTAATGGGCTTCTGGCTTAAACAAGCAAAAATCGTTTTTGAGGTCAGGGCATGGCATGGATTACCAGTAGCATGCACTAATACTGTTTGTCTTTGTGGTTGTAGAGATGACTTGGACCGAGCCATTGAAGAATTTACTCTGTCTTGCGCTGGCTACTGTGTAGCTACTTACGTATTGGGCATTGGTGACAGACACAGCGATAATATCATGGTCAGGAAAAATGGTCAGGTAAAGATCTCTTTTGTAGGCAAAATAACTACGGTATCTCTGTGGTGCAAGAATTATCTTGAACTTTTAATTTCTTTAGTGCCTCAGTAAAATTAAATCTAAACGTCATTATAACTGATGTCTTTGTTTACTGAGAACCGAAGAGAGCTGCCAAGAAAGGAAACATAAGACTAGTGGAAGGACCGACTGTTTAGTAAGCAATTCTGTATCAAGTGAGGCTTTCTACAGAACTTTTTCAGGACGCCCAAAAGGCCTGTTATTAGTTCTGATTCATTCAGTAAAAGTAGTCTTGGGGTATCTTGCAAAAGACCATCCTTAAAAATACAGGAATTCAGTTCTGAGCACTGTAGTTTTCCTGAAGTTAGTCTCTACAGCCCACCTGTGCAGAAATTTTTGGAATGGAACTCAGTACTAGCACAGTGCTGTGACTGTAAGTCTCAAAACCTAGAACCTAGGTAAACTCTTAGAAATGTATTTTCCTGTTTGTTACTTTCTGCTGCAACTTGTCTGATTTTACTTAAATTATTCTGCCTATAAAACTAGCGAGGGTTATAAAAGTGAGAGTTTTATAGATGTCTGCAGTATTCCTTTAAGTTCTTTATGTACTAGAAAAAAGCTGAAATACCCTTATCTTTGATTCTAAAGTGGGAGAACTGCCACAGGTTCCTTGTGATTAACCTGAGTTCTAGCAGCTTTGCTCCTGACTGATATAAGAAGCCCTTGGAAATGATGATGTTGAGCCTCATGGCCTCACCACTGGGCTCGTTTTTCTATCCACTATTACCAACAAGATGTCTGTTGGCAGACACCAGGAGCTTAAACCTGAGATAATCTTCTGCACACCGATTTGTAGCAGTGGTCACACGTAAGAGCGTGGATGTTACCACATCACTGACTTGAAATAAATCTTGAAACACTTTAAAAATAAATACTCCCAAAGGGTTGAAACCACGGGGTGTGGAGAGTAGCATTATGAGTTAACTGTTCTTCATAGCAACATTCTGTAGAGATATTAGAAAAGTGAAATATTTCACTGGAGAAATTAATTTTCACGTCTGTGTTTTTAGCTCTTTCACATAGATTTTGGGCATATTCTTGGAAACTTCAAGTCCAAGTTTGGAATTAAAAGGGAACGGGTACCTTTCATACTCACCTATGACTTCATTCATGTTATTCAACAAGGAAAAACAGGGAACACTGAAAAATTTGGTCGGTGAGTATTACTTTGATTTCTTCCTTTTTTAGCTGAGATGATCTCTGGTGATAATTTCCAGCACACCAGGAACCTATCTGGGTTTGGTTTGCTCATTTGTACTTGTGTGGAAGTGTGCTAACATACATTGACAATACTCTGTGCTTCTCTACCTGAGCTGGAATATATATACCAATTCCTCATACATCAGAAACTGCAGCTCTGCAGTGGAGAGACACAGTTTATCTCCTTCAGCAGGAGATGGCAGATTCTTTGGGGTCATCTTCTGTTAGCCTCACAGGGCACTAGAGAGGGATTCCACAGATTGTTGTTCAAGCTAGGTGAAGCACTGGACTTAGAAACAGGCTCCCTTCTGCCCATCAACGTGCAAGCACTGTGCTCATCAGTCCTGGCCTTACTTAGAGGCTGAGGCATGTAGAGCCTCGTGCTCGTCATCCAACACTTTGGATGCCCCTTCCCATCTTGGGTTAGAGAGCTGCAGTGGGACGTGAAAGCAGATGACAAGGGAAAATGACCCCCTGTGGTCCTGCCTGTGAGGTGGATTTTTCTTTTTCCCTTCTCTGTCATTCTCACCAGTTGACAGGAGGGATATTCTGAATGTTTTGCTCTCATTTTGCTACCAGTTTTTGCAGGAAGATTTATTGACAGAGATACAAAATTAAGTAGTTAAGTATGGCTTGATAAATCTTAAGGCTGCTCGTGGCAGAAGTGTACGCATACATTCGTAATGGTGTGTTTAGCAAGAATGGAAAACAACCACCGGGGACCCCTGTCCCTCCTAGAGAGTGTGGAAATCAACCTGTAGCTCCATTTTTAGCGCCACGAAGTAAAAGCTGTCGGGTGACTGTGCTACTGCAAGAGCTGTGGGATATGGAGTACTTCAGATGGCACTGGGATTACACTTTCACTTGAAAAACGTCTCAGAAGAGAATTTATTCTTTGAAGTATAACTTGTCATCTTAGTCTGAAGGAGTCTTCCCGTTTTCTGTGGAAAGTCACAGATTAGACGCGGAGCAGTGGCACGTTGGGGGACATTCAGCCGGTTCCCAAGTGTCTGCATGATGGGTCTTTATGCCAGATCTGGCAGTCAGTTCAATTTTGCCCATGTTTGCAGGAAGGAATTACCTTACAGCAACAGGCTGGGTGGGTAGGGACTGCTGCAGAGCTTTTCTTCTTCCACTGTAGGCCTGCTGTATGGGATCATCAGGGCATTTCACCTGACGTTCTCGGGGAGATGGACACTGGCATTACCTTTGGCATTTGTTACTCCTGCTGAAGAACAGTGGGCTGCTTTCTTTTTTTTTTTTTTTAAAAAGAAAAGCTTTTGGTCTTTTGTACTGATGTTTTAAGGGCTTGTTGGAGAGGCACGGGATATTTTTGTGGGAATGCCTTGGAGGTTCTGTAGACATCTCTGTTGTCCTTCCTGTTGCCATATTGCTATGATGTTTGTGTTAGACCAGACACACAGTTTCTGGAAATCGTTAACATATATTTGTTAACTGTGTAAGCTCTCATGTGTTGTCTTCATTGCATGTGCTTTGTGGTTGAACGTGAAGGTTCCGCCAGTATTGTGAAGAAGCATACTTGATTCTGCGCAAGCATGGAAACCTATTTATTACACTCTTTGCACTGATGTTAACTGCAGGGCTTCCAGAGCTAACCTCTGTCAAGGACATCCAGTATCTCAAGGTAAAGTAAGATTTACAACTCAGCAGGACTTTGTGTTTTTCCAGTATGTGAATTTTGATTCTAAGATGGATAGATTTTAATTGTTTTCCATTTCTCTCAAGATTTCCACATAGTTTTGAACGCTTTCATTTTCAGTGCTATAGAGCAGGGTCTGTAGTCAGTCCTAGTGGGCAAAGGAAACTATGAATACGTGTTCCTCTCGACCATTCTATAATGAGTTCAGCATCCCTGCGTCTTAAATGTAGTCATTTCAGGGTGTTTTGTGTCTGAGCTCATGTGCAAGCGTAGACCTGTAAAAGTGAAAATCATTTGCTTAATTCTTCTTTAATTTTACCTTTAAGCCCAGAAAATACCACTGAAGTATTGTTCAATGAATAATAGGTGAAAAAGTGTCAAAACAGAATGTGGTTTGTGTTCAACGTGAGGGAGGCGCTCGCTTCGGTTTTAGAATTCCTAACAGTACCTGTTTCCCTGTCATCTTAGGACTCTCTCGCCTTAGGGAAGAGTGAGGAAGAAGCACTAAAGCAATTTAAGCAAAAGTTTGATGAAGCACTCCGGGAAAGTTGGACTACTAAAGTGAACTGGATGGCTCACACTGTGCGAAAAGATTACAGATCCTAGAAGATTTTTGCATTTGCACTAAGCCGAATGTTACCGTGAGAAGTGTTTATAAAGGTGATCTGTAGTGTGGACCAACAAAACTTATTTTAAATAGGAGAAGAAAACAAGAAGAAATGGGCTGAAATAATTCCTGAGTCTTTTGCACTCTGCTTCTGAATGCTTGATTCCAAGACTGTCTCCACAAGTAGTGAACATCCTGGATAATCAGTTCCTGCTGACTTTGCACGCTGAGAGCTACTAGGCATTTTTAAAAATTCTTTGGTACTTTATAGAGGTGTAAATATTTGTTTTTATACATTAGGGCAATGTACTCTAACATACCCAGGAGGTTTGAAGACCTCCGACAGAACTGTTCTTTGTTTCAAATTGGGACTTGAAGAGTAAATGTCTCTCTTTATATCCTAATCTGGCTAAAATTGACCATATTGTGTATATTTTTCATATGAACTCTGCCCTACCGGCACAGATGGATTAATTCTACTGTAAATAGCAACCACAGATTCATTGTACTACAGGGAGCTGCTTAATGTCTCGTACTGCTGCCGAAAGAAGAGCAGGTGTTTGTAAGACGGGGGGCTGGGGGGGAGAGACCTTTGGAAATGATGCAGCGTCCAGATGTTCAGGGTTGCACGACTTTGTTCCTCTGACATTGCACACACAGAAGAAGCCCTTCAGTAAGAAGAAGGTTAGGCCAATTCCAAACACGTCTGAGAATCCCTCATTGGTAATGGGCTCCCATTTGGCCTCCGAGGCTTCGCTTCCAGCGCCGATGGAGGCACATTTATTTCAGGTTCAGCAAGAAGCTCCTTACAGTCTTACGTTGAAATTCGCACCTCAGATTAGTTGTGCCGTGTGAACATACTGACCTATGTGTGGAAAATTTTGATTAAATATACTACACGTAGTGATTTTTAGAGCGTACGTACCAAAAACCCCAAATGTTTGGAAAAGCAAGTGTTTATGGGAAAAGATCTTTCCATAAAACACCAACAAGAAGTCATTAATCGTTCTGTATTTATTAAAAGCGTGCAGTAATGTTACTTTACCAAGATATATATGTTGAAGATGGTTGCTGAAGAAACTGGATTTGTTTTAATTTATTTAGTGAGGTACCAGGCTGTTAGGTGCTTAAATGGAGAGCAGATTTGTTACGTGCAATAGGGAACTGCTGGTTAAAAGATGTAACATACTGTTTCTGAACATCAGCAAGATAGACTTTAACTACTGCTTGTTCTCCAAGGAACACTGGTAGCTCTCCATTCTTGTTGACCTTTGAAAGAGAATTAAATGTATATATTTACTTTTTGACTAAACAGTGGTTTTGCATAGAAATGTTGTTTTATGTAGGAATTTAATTAAAGGTGGTTTTACATTGTTGAGAGTGATTTATTATTTTTTGTTGTTGTTTTGGGTTTTGTTGTTTCTTTTAAAGGTCAAGAACCTATCTGGAGCCAGGATAGTGCTTCAGGTAGTGGTTTGATTCTCTTGTCTTCACCCTTTGGGCTAATGTGTTTGAAAAGACCTCTGCTGCTGGAGTGCTGTGAAAGTAACAAATGGTTTGGTTTGGGGGGTTTTGTTTTTCTTACAGTAGCATTTAAAGTGTGCCATGTCCCCCCCCCCCCCCTTTTTTTTTTTAATTTTTAAAGCAGATGGCAGGAAGGGTAAAAAGAAACTTCTTTGCAGTTGACAACTTCCTCAGCTAATTCACAGCCTATAAATTTGCCTAAGTAACCGTTCCTGGACATGTTATGTTGTTCCGTGAGAGAGTACTCGAACGTTTCTGGTGTGTCATCTTGCTGAGAGAGACATGACAAGTGGGTATGTGTAGTGTATATATTGTATAAATCTGTTCTGTTTTTCTTTTAATTGCATGATTACTTGATGGGTTTGCTTTTCTTAACCTTGCATCATTTGATTTGTGATAAATGGTGACAACTGCTGCTTTGATGCTCCTGCTTGTCCTGTACATGATTTCCAAGGAAAGAGCTCCCATGGGTCTGCCCCTCACCAGGGGAGTTCCTTCCTTTCCCTTTTATGCTTGTATCAGTTTTATTGACAGTGGTGTCTTGATTGTTAAGTCATTCATGTTCTAGCAAATGCCTTTGACAGAGCCTATTCCTATAGTTAAAATAATAGAGTCCAATATTCCTCTTTAATTTTCTGGAGCTATTGAAATCAGATAATTAAATAGTACAGACTCTTAATAATTAATATGTCAGGCCATGATCATAGCTTTATTCTTTAGGAATGATTTCAAGCCTAAATCTTTTAAGTACATAATCGCTAATTCCATTATTATTCCTTCACAATATATTGTATTAATATAATTACGTGTCTGAACTGGCTTTAAAATCTAAAACTGAAATCCTGCGCTCAGATAATACATTCCAGGTTTTGGCAGGTTTTTTTCAAGTAACTTCAAAAATAACTTGCCTGGCATAATACAGCCGAGAGATGAGGGAGCAGAGCTGACTTGATGGAAAGCAAGTGTTAATAGATGCTGCCGTAGGAGATGGCAATGCTGCGTTGCTGTTGGACCTCATGGTTTACATACAGCTGTGGTTTGTGGGTTTTTTTAGAGATACCTGTGCGTTATTCTGGGTTGGCTCAGGAGAGAAGAGCCAGGCTAAGCACAAGGTAGTGGTTTCGTGGCCTGACCACAATACCACACGGGCTGCTATTTCAGCGCAGAACTGTTTTGTTTGAGGCAGGTCTGTCGACCACTGACTGCGAGTGGATATAGTCCAGGCACAAGGTTAGTAGTGACATTGTTTCTGAAACTGGAATATCTTTGCAAATCAGTCACAGTAGGATCATAATCATACAATCTTAAGTGACTAAATGGACATCAGAACGGCTGATCTCCCTTATTTTGGCATGTCAGTTCACAGGTTTTACTGTCCTGGACTGTCAGATTTGGAATGATGCTGCGGAGATGAGCTAGTCCTTCATCCTTTCAGTCAGTCACCTTGCTTTTCCTCGGGTGATGATCTGGAGAAGTTTCCCCTGGGATTGCTTAATGCAGAGGGATGGGGATGAATATCTATGTCTCACTTAATGGCATGGCTCATTCTTGGGAAACCTGTGAAGGATCATAGTTTAATAATAGCAGTCAGAGAAATGTAAAAGGTTAATTCTGATTTGCCAGGCATTGTTTGGCTTTTATGAAGCAAATGAGCGGAAGCGACAATCAAGCACCATGGAAACGTGGTTTCTGAGGGACTACAACCCTTGTAGTGCAAGGCTGCTTGTAAGATCTGATTTTTGGCTCTAGAAGCCTACGTTTGAGCAGAAGTCTGGGCACTTGCTGGGAGTGGGCAGGAGAGAGGAACCTGCTAGTGGTTCATTCCCGTTTGTGAATCCCGCCTAAGGTTTTCTCCTGTGTATCTTACCTAATGGGCTTTGCCCCGTGAGCGTTCTCTGGGTGTGCGTTTGCAATCTGACCACACGTATGACACAGCAATGCAGCTCATTCTGGTTTCTGAAATTGTCTCTCTACTTCCTTTGCACAAGGAGCATTGAGTGTTCGTTTGGCGTATCGGAAAGGGAGCTGTGCAGTACTGCTCAGGATACTCTGGAGTGTGGGAATGTTGCATACGTGGCTCTGCATTTCTCCTGTTCGAACTTGGGGGGGGGCGGGCTGAGCTTTAACATAGCTCACTCAGTTAAAGTACTCACTAGGGATAGGAAGAAAAAAAATAATCCGGATTCCAGTTCTCTTAGCAAGCATTCGTTGGAACAAAAATGGAACAGCTCCAGAAGGGGAGCAGGAAGGACAAAGAGAGGGAGTCCTTTCCCCAGTGGACTAGTGGTTTGAGAACTTAGGAAGACGAGTGATGAAACAGAGGTCCAAACTTCCCAGCCTGTGTACTGCTTGCCTAAATAAAAGAACTCTTAATGGCTGTGTGAGACAAAGACTGTTTAGCCCCTTCCCTACCAAATAACAAGGAGTTAATATCCCGCGTGTAGAGTTGTGCCAGTTGGCAGGAGCAGCTGCGTGCTGCTGGGCTTGGGGCAGTCTGCTCCAGAGGGCACTTCCACCCTTCACCGGTGCTGATGAATTCCGTAAAGGTAAATAGCCTCGTGTGTGCCTGGGCCTTAATGCCACCTCCCGCTGTGTACTGGCTTGTCACCGTGCTGTTTCCTGAGCCTTGCTGAGCACCGTGAAGGGAATGGAGACAGACATCTCAAGGTGCGGGTTCCACTGGTGTGCCGAAACTCTGAATACTGTTTTATTTGTACTACACAGATCTGAAACCCAAAGAAAGCTGAAGTACTTCGTGAGTTGCAACTGCTACTGCACCTCTTAAGGAGAGGTGCTGGACTGTAAGTTAGAAGTTGAAAATCTGTCAAAGTTCAGAAATTCTAGACGGGAATTCGAATGTGATGATTGCAGTTTTTGTGGCCAGAACAGCCTTTCGTGGTAGTTCATTTAAAAATAAATAAATAGTTTAATATTCCAGACCACAAACAATACTGAAACATACCTAGGCATTGAAAATACCTGTAGTGCACCCAGGGGTTCTGCATTTAATATTCACTTTCTCTTTTGCAGCTCAATGGGATAGTTTTGTTTCCTTGAGAGGAAAAATAAAACTGCTTGAAAGGGTTTCTGAAAGGATTCTCTGTTCTTAATAGCCGAGAAACTTTTGGCTTCTACTTAAAAATCTTTGTTTGCAGAGTTTATGCTAGTTAAATTAGTGACTATGCCTCTGCTACATATAGTAAGTATGAACTACGGTATGGCTGTAGTTGCTGATGCTGCATACAGAGTGCACAGACCAAAGATCCAGTCAGCCTGAACGGATCCAAGCTGTAGCATTTTGGATGCAGTCAGGTACCGGCCAGGCACCCACACCATATCTTTAATCACCTCTACGTACTTGACTGTCTGCAATCACCGTACTAGAGCTGGCGTCCCCTCCTCTGTCGTAGTGATCGAGCAGGCTGTGGGCAATGAAGCTGCTTTCTGAATGCAGTGTCTCACATTTTCGGCAGACGAGGATTTCACATTTCGGACACATTTTCCCAGAGTGTGGCTGCCTTAAGGAACACATTTCCTCCTGTGATGGCTTCAGCTTTTTGGAACCTTTCCTGTGTAAACATCTCCTCTTGTCTTCAAAAAGCTGACTTCTTCCCTGAGGCCTACAACAGTCAGAAAGAAAGGTGACAAGTTTAACCGACACACTTCCTAGATGAATGAGATCAGCAGAAGCAATTAGTGTGTGATTTATGAGCCCTTCCTGAGGCTTCACCTGTGACACACTAGGAGCAGGTGCAATGTGTTTCACCTACAGAGAACAGGAATGAAGGGAAAAAGGAGAGTCCGGCTCTGGTGCTGTGATGGCAGTGACAAGCCATTAGTTTTAGAACACAGAATTATTAAGAAGTTTGTCACCATTTTAACAAAAATGTAAAAAAATTGCAAGTGAACTACTACTGAGCTTTCTACTCAGTTCTTTGATATGCAGCTTTTCTGTGGGTGATTGTGGCAGGAGCCTCGTGTTTGAAGACAAATTTCACACAGTTCTGTGTACCTGAATGACAGGCATCTGACCTAGCAGACCTCACCTATACCATCATCAAGTGCTTTTCCCACTTGCATGCACTAATAATTATGCTGGCTAGTAGGTAAGCCCTATATTGCACTGGCCTTGAATAGAGATGGAAGGGCTGAAAGAATAGCACTCTTGGTTGAGTTATATACCATGTTACTTTATATAGAATAAATAGTACTTCAAAATCAAGACGCTAACCTGCATATTCCCTTAAGGAGCTCGCAAAGCCGTGCCAAACTGTAGAGATGATCTGATTTGGCTACACCACTGTGAAAGTTCCGTAGGCCCTGATGTTTTTGAAAACGACTGCCATGCAGTGTGTGTAAAAATATGTCCAGTAAAGTCTGAATACTGACTCTTTCATGTGAGAGTACCATGGGAGGAGGATGCTTCATTACTGTTTTGATGGGTTTTTTTACATCAAACTAGGGAAAATCCATATCCATCACTTACAAATAAGGATCAGCGTGGAAAGCAGGATTTTTACTGCTTCCATTGCACTTGTCTGCCTCCGGAATGCTTGCTTCTGTGTTGTTAAGGACAAGGGAGAAAATGCACAGCTGTAATTCCTTACCTCCTTGGGTCTTTGGCTGTTTCCAGTCCAGTTCCTCAGCAGTGGAACAAGATAAATCCCAAAGCAAAGCCCTTGGTATTAGTTGTTCTGCAATTGGATCAGTCTGAGAGAAGAATCTGGCTCTCGGGATCATTTCTGGCTAGTGTATTTCAATCTTATGTCAAGCTTGTAACCAGCTGCTCTGGCTATGAGGCGTAATGTAGTTAGCTGAGTAATTGCTGAGACTTGCATGCACTTCCTGCTAAGACGGTAATTTCATGATAATTATCAAAGACAGACTCTTTTTAGGAGATCTGTATGGAAAACTGCTCTTGTAATGGATGAGAAAAGACACTTTTTGGAAATTACTCCTGATCTTAGCATGAAGCATAGACTGTTTACCTCTGTTAAGGAAGAATAATATCAAGTCCAAAGACCTGAGAAGATAATTTCAAATCCCGTAAGAATGATGATGATAACTCAAAGCTAATACATGCACAAAGCAGTAAGCTCAAACTCATTTTTGCCTCCTTGCTTACTGTGGTTAAAAAAGGAACAGTTTTACATTGCCTGTCCTTTCCCTCCCACCCCCTTCTTCTATCTGAAAAGTAGTAAGCATAAAGGCACTATTATAGGAACATAAGTAATAGTTAATGCCCTGATTCAGGAAACTCAGTAACTTTGAACAGTGATTTTTGGCTGCTGCCTGCACGTTGCTGCTGTCCATTACACCCTGGAGCTAGGGATATTGGTGCAACAAAAACTGCAGCAGTGTTATTCCTAGAAACAGCGTCCTGGCTTGTCACAACTGGCAGCGCTTGTGTGTGTGCGGGGGAACAGAGATGCTACCCCTCCAAACCTCTCTTGCTGGGTGGGAGGAAGCATGGGGAAATGGTTCTAAGAAAACCATGCAGATGCACAAGGTTTGGAGACCTTAATTTCATACCTAATTCTGCCAGTGACTTGCTAGTTTTTAGGTCAAGTTGTTTAATTAGCCCATAACTGTTTCCTTGTTTGTGAAACAGTTAATATGGCAGGGGTAACAAAGGTGTCTGCGGCTCTTTGAGAGGTTCTCTGGAAGTGCTCATAAAATTTCTTGGTTAACAATGTATACAAAATATAATCCTGGAGGTACTTACAGTTTAGGCTTAGGAGACCCAGAGAAGAGGCTCAATCCAGAAAATCTCTTCTTAAATAGTCGCTCTCGCTTTTTTCGGCTGTGCTTCCCATCTCCTATGCTTCCTTCTGTGAGTTCCTTCTTTCCTTTGTGCCAGCTCATTTTGTCTGCCATAACAGCAGTACCTGCTCAGATGAAAGCACAAGTCTGAGTAGCTTTTCGAAAGTCTCTCCCTTACTGTATTGCACCTGGTGAAGTCTGGATCTGTTACTCCACAGACCTGCAAGTGTCCTGGTTACACAGAAGGTTTAGTCGAGATCAGCGAGCAGCCCCTTTCCATCAGATGGAGCGAATACCTGCTTTGAAAATCCCTGCAGACACAAGGCGACTGGATATTCTTACTAAACTGCTCTTCCACGTAATTATGGAAAGTAGGCTTGGACATGAAATACAATAAATATTTCCCTTTATGTGATCTCTCTCATGATGAGGCTAGTTGCTGAAATCCAAGAGAGGAGGCGGCTCGTTTGATAGAAGCGAAGAACCAGGAGCCAATGAAACAGTTTTGCGCAGAGAACAGAAGCAGTGAGACAAATGTGAGATGGAACAAACGCTGCAAAGCAGAAACCAGAACCCTGAAAAGATGAAGAACCAACTGGAGATTTTAGTTAAGACTTGGAAATTATTTCCTTTTTCTTTTGATAAAGCAGCTGATTAGACTGCATTTCCGTGTTGCCTTGCTTTGTGTCCAAGAATTATCCCTTTGGCCTCTCTGATTGAATTAGTGTCTCTGTTCTACATTTGATTTTTAATAATTGAATTAACTTTTGGTTGCTTGACTTGGAGGGTCACGTTCACGCCTTCTAATCATTGGAAGCACTTGTCTGTTCCTACCTGTTCAAAATGTTTTCCACCAATAATGTAAAAGTCACACAAAATTTGTAGGCTCAAAACCAAAATTGATGACCATTTTGAACTACGCACGCTTCTGATCTTACTCTTCCTCTCTTCCCCCCTGCCCCCCCCCAAACCAGCCTTTTTAAGGACAGTTCTCCTTAACTGGTTCTTACAGTAGGATACACGCAGGCAGTAGGGGCTCACTCTGCAAATCCTTCGCAGAATCACACCCTGAAACGGTTTTTTATTGTGTTATAATTATTTACCAAAATTATATGTTGACACATGTTAACAAGAATCTATAAAATCCTGGAAGGAACAGAGAGTGACACACCTTGTACCTGTGCTTGGTAATGAGACGTTGGCTATTTAACAGAGCCTAGGTAAGCTGGGCCTTTTTCTCCCACAGAAATGGCAGAATACACTCTTTATGAAAGAACTTGCAAACAGTTCATTGACCTGCAAGGGAAGGCTGTCACTAAAGAATTACTCTGCTATTAAGGAATGAATACAAGTTGTGAATGAGGGAAAATTACACACCTCAATTATAGGCGTCCCTTCAGTTTTTAATTTGTAACAAAATAATCTGCAAGTTCAAGACCCATTTTAGGCATACAGTGGTGCTGAGGTGTAGCTTTGCACAACAGACCAATCTGTGGCTAATAACATCAGCAACCGCGAGGCAGGAACCTGCCTTACCTCTGAGAAGTCAGCTTCAAAGGCATCTCCCTGCAGGATATTTCAGTACTAATTCCACTTGTCTGAAAGATCAAGAGAGGAAAATGTAACCTTGGAAGTACAGATGTAAGTATGTGGAAATTGGTGACAAAGAATCGAAGATACACAGAAGGGGTCTTTTCTAAAGCCTTTTACTCAGTATTTTTAAAAAAACTACTTTGGACATACACAGTATTTAATTTCTCTTCTTTTAAAGATGAAGTTGGCTATGCTGAGTTACCAGTGTAATTAATTCTAATGATGTAGGCAGAATTCCTCCTGTACTTTAACGATATGTTTAAATGTGTTGCCAGATCAGAAGATTTGAATACCCAGTATTTGAATAATTGATCTTTGCCTTGTTTTTCTTCTCTGCTTAAGTCCTGTGAAACTTGACTACTGTTGCTTTCACTATACTGACTAATTGCCCTCAGCTTTCTTACTTAGCAACAGCAATAGTGTTTTTTTGTTTTGTGAGCCAAAGTAACCAATAATAATGTTACTGTGGCTAGCCCTGAGATTTACCTTCTTACGTGGTCGGTCCATAGACCTATAGATTACATAACGACTTTTTAAAACAGGAATCCTACTTGCAGATCTGGGAAGAAATGTTACCCTCAGGTGAAGATCATGTAAGAGCAGTGACCAGCATGTTCAGGAATCTCAGTGTTGTATCTGTGTGTTGGTTCTAGTTAATTATAGGCAAAGTCTAGTTACCTGTAAGCCTTCAGATGTCAAATTTGCACTGATGCTTGCTGTTGACTACATGCCTTCCTGGACCACCTGAGCAGTGCACTGGTGCCTCTGTAACTGTCTTCATATTGATAAATATGATTTTAGGGCAATGTGTGAATTAAAGATGGGGTGAAATAAAACCCCAACAAGACCGATAGTTTTCCTTACCTAGGTCCGGCAGGCTAAAAGTGCAGGAAACCGTCTTCCAGAAGCAGAGCATTTCCACAGCCATCCCTCCATCTGCAGCAGCACACAGCAGCCCTCACCCAGCTGATGCCTCCTGGGGCAAAAGAACCCAACAGAACAAGAGGTAAAATCTTTGTGGCAGGGACTGTCATGCAACCACACAGGGCAAAAGATGCCAGACAGGAAAGTGGGTCTGGAGAAGGGAAATGACATGACTAGCAACTTGGGAAAAATTTCTCGTGTCCCCAGGATGCAGCTTTTCTCATCCAGTTCTATGTCTTAATTAAATAAGATTTATGCTGTTTGAACTAATTCTGACCATGTTATTTTTGCAACCACAGGGTGTCTCTGCATCTCCTCTTACACCAAAGGCTTTGGTCGCCTTTAATGGCAAGCTGCAGTCTCAAGGGAATGTAGGGCTAAAGAAAAATTTCCCCCAGCTTAGCTGTGGTTTTCTTCGGGATCATGAGCCTTCTTCGATTGGAATGGTGATGCTTTCATTGGCTGGTAGGAAATTCTTTACCAAGTAGAAACATAGAATCATTAATGAAGTACCACATCCAACCTTTCCTTAAACACCTGCAGGGACAGTGACTCCACCACCTCCCTGGGCAACCCGTTCCAATGCCCAACCACCCTTTCCAAGAAGAAATTTCCCCTAATCTCCAACCTGAACCTCCCCTGGTGCAACTTGCAGCCGTTCCCCCTAGTCCTGTCACTAGTTATCTGTGAGAAGAGGCTGACCCCCAGCTCGAGGGCAAGTAAGGCCATAGTCCAACGATGGTATTTAATTTGGTTTTGAGATCTCTCCTGTATCAGACCAGAGAAAGCTGTGGCCATATGATGAGGTGCGCTGATCGAGTTTAAGCTCATTCTGCGCTACCTTCACAAGGTCTGAAGCATTATCCTGTATTGGCATGCTTCTGCTAAAGCAATGTCTGTCTGCTGTCCTGCCTTTGCTTATGTGGGTATTTTCTGTTCTCCTTCAATCAGGATAAAGCTGGCGTGAAGTCCGCATGAATGCTGTATCATGTGCTTGTATATTAAAACACGTTTCATGTTGAGTTTGGGGTTTTCCAGGATTTATTTGAGCCTTACGAGCTTTGCTCTGGCATCAATATTCCACCCTCCATACAGCAGGGACCTGAAGTGATGCTACAGAAAGGGCAGGAGGGTCTATATAGTGAGTCCTCCTGTTCCAGGAGCTCCTGGCCACACTAGCCATGCTTCACTTCACACTTCCTCAGTATTCAAATCCATTTTGGGTTTGAGGACGAAGAAGACAATGTACCTGGTAGCAGTCGGTCCCAATATTGGGCCTAAGTCCATATGTGGGTGTTGGCATGGCTGTATGCCATAGGGGCACCTTTGTCTAGAATATCTGAAAAGAAAGAAAGAGTTATGGAGGAATTCCAGGTGCTGAGCCAAGTGTTCTGTGGATGGGGATGGGTACGCTAATGCTACTCAGGAATCTTCTGATTGTCATTGGGGCATGACAATTGGTTGAAGCTCCAGTGTTTTGTAGAGGAAATCCGGTTTGAAGTGGGTTTAACTTCATCAAGAAAAGTTTCCCAAGGCCAGGCTGTTATGAGTGCAATATTTGTGAAAGCCCTTAGTGCTGTGGTCAAATGTAGAAAACAAAGGCTCAAAGTGCTGCCCTAAGTGATACTTACTTATTCATGCAAATAATTAGCTTCAGTAGAAAAGACAAAATCACCCTCCAGTGGCAGTAGGTACGATGAGTCTTTAATGCAGCGAGCAAGGAGGAAGAGAGGTTCCTGTGACTAAGTCCCTCTGAGGTGTTCCTCCATTCCCAAGGGGCTGGTTCCCTTTCAGAGCTGATAGCCAGGGGCTTGCATCTGAATCAGGCTGTGATACCATCTGAGCCTGGAGTTAGGCAATACCGAGTGTTCTAACATCTGGTCTGTGTACTGCTGCTGTGGGTGTTGTCACATTCCCTGGTTACTTCCTTACTCTATGAAAATATTCAACTGGTTTAGAAATTGGGACTGATGCATTGCTTAACCCTAATATCTGTACCTTTGCCTGTTGCTCTGAGGAACAACTCATCTTTTCTTTGGCTTCCACATGCAGAAAACAGATTTGATCTGATGACACGGATGTGTTTTATCCCCAACAGGCACCCCAAGGTCTGAGGACTTTATAAAAGCTCTGTGTTCTGGGTAAGCCCTTGCCTTACTAGGGTAGATACCTGGGTTTAAAAGCTTGTACTACCTGTCGCTGAAATTGATGGAAAGTTAGTTGCTGCTGGAGTATCTTTTTACAAGTAAAAAGGAGCAAGGAATCATTTGGGACAGCTATGTTAAGTTCCCAGTTCTTGAAAAACCAACTGCATAGACTTTCTTCTTCTTTGGCCTCTGTTTAGAGTGTGTGATGGCCTTGGCTTAAGTGCAGAGGAGCGTGTTCTGCTTGAGAAGTTTTGTTCCTTACAGAGGCAGGGGGTGTGCAAGAGAAGTGCTAATGTTAATGAAGGGGATTCAAGGGGGAGATTGGATGCCTGGACCTAGGCTGAGTGTGGGGTGAAGGCTGCAGGAAGCCAAAGCCAGAGGTGCAGAGACTTGGCCACAGCTGTATTTCATCTGAGACACACACCCATTAAGAAGCACTGGTTGATCTGGTAGCTTATCTGCCTCTGTTTTTGCGCTGTGTTACGGGTAGGAATTACAATCCTGACAACCTGCTTTTTTTAATTCACAAGTACTCACTCGTGATGGCACAGATTGAACTGCAGTACCGCTTGTGACTTGCTTCTCTTTTTTTTTTTTTTTTNCCATTTTTCTTTCTGGAGAGGAAGGGAGAAAGAAGGTGGTTACAGCAACACCCGAAGGTTTCCATTTCAGTACCCCGCCCAGCCCCTGCCTGGAACCCGGCGCTGGGAACCACACCCAGGCAGGCGCTGCCTGCGCCGCACGGGGAGGCGGCGTGCGGGCAGCGGCGGGCGCTGCGGGTGCGGTAGGCGCTCAGGGCTCTCTGCTGCTGGCGTGCGGGTGGGGAGGGGGCACCTCTGTGCCCTGCCTCTCCTGCCTGCTCTGTGATGCGAGGCACAGGCATGCTCAGTAGCCGGTGCCTACCCCTCCTATCTCAGCAACAGTGCCTACAATACTAGGAGGCTGCTTGCGGCAGGAGCAGAGCCGGAAAGCCATCTTTGCCGGAGAGGGAGGCAGCAGACCCCGCGCCGCTCGGCACCCGCTCGGCTGCACGCCATGTGAGTACCGGGCGGCCCGGCCGCGCTGCGGGCTGCCCGCGCGGACCCGGGCGCGGGAAGTTCCCAGCCGCCGTGCGGGCGGGAGAGTTGTCTGCAGACTGCGGGGAGGCAGCGGGCGTCACCCTGTTGCTCCCGCAGCCGAGGGGGGGATCAACTTTTGCGGTCGGCGTGGTGCCTGTGGGACGTGCCGGTGGTGAGCGGGGTGGGGTGGAGGGATGGAGCCGGAATAAGATGTCTGAAGGTGCCGTAGCCCGTGTGCATGGCATCCTGCTGCTGCCAGCGCTGAGGAAGGCTTCCCAGGGCGTGGGGCTTGGCGTGTGTAATTCAGCCAGACGAGTCTGTAGGAAGCAGCACCGAAGTCTAATCTATCTGCTGCCGGTATTAACCCGTGAGCACTTAGATGGGGCTCTCGCTGCTGTTTATCCAGCTGCCAGGCAGCAGCGGAGGGGATTTCTGACACGTTTCTAACTCGGATTAATACTCAAAAGGAGATGCTGGGCCAAGATCCTCAACAGGTTCGAGTCAGGATTGTTCGATAGCCTGAGTCACTCAGCGCTGCTGATCCACAGCTAATGGGTCCTGTTTATTTTCACTGTTTAATGAAACATTCTCTCTCAAATACTGGCTGTGTGATCAACTCAGCCTCACCATCTCCAGTACCCATGGCTTCCTGTCAGCAGCGTTTGATAATAATCTCTTCCTTCTTGCTTGTATCTCTTCAAATATCTCTTCCAAGCCTTTACATTCAGCATTAATGAAAGCATGAACGTTCTCTGCTAGGCAGTGATGAAAGCCCTAAGGTCAATTCTGAGACCAGAAGTGCGCTGAGGTAAGTAGGAATCAGTCACAAAGGGATGCAAGCAGCTAAATGCATCGCTTTACTGTCCTCTTAATTCATTGCTTATTCCCAGTGACTCCTAAAGGACAGCCAGAGAGGACGTCTCAAGGAAACAGTCACTCACATGTGGTGTGTGGGACCAGATACCTGCTGGTATTGCAAGGTCTTGGAAGAACTGGAGCTTGGTTCATTGAGACAAGATGAGGAGTGGAAGCAGTCCTGGCAATGTGTGATTACTTTAAAAATATTTCCATTAAACAACTGTTCTTCGTGAGGGGTTTTCAAAATAGAATCTGCAGTCACATATTCTGAAATACTGGCTTTTTTCTTGAATGCTATTTAGTGCTATATCTTGGACAATAGGCTTTTGGCCACGTTGTTTAAAATGTTTCCAAAGCAAGGAACTATTTGGAAGTCAAAAAAATTGCTACCTAAAAGAAGTTTCCTTACGTAAACACTGAACCCCATCTAGCAATAGCCAGTTCATTGTAAGCTTCTATTGCCTGGTTGTGTTTATATCAAGAGCCAGATGATGACATCAAATACTTTTTTTAATATGAGCTGTTCTTCAGTGATTAATACAAGAGTTTTCTGCTGCAGTATTATACAATCTAAGCTGTCCAGACACAAAGCAGTAACTCAGATAACGTTTAACTTAGCCTGGGTGTATTTCAGAGTTGGTGTACATAGGTGTTCATGACAGCGGCTGTAAATAAAGCAGAAAGGGTGGTACTAATATAACTCGGTCATGCTGCCTCTGTAGGAGACTTGCATCAGTTCTGACAAAAATTAGAAGTAAAGGAGAAAGCAGTTTTTGTCTATTTTGGCAATATAGACTTTCAGTTTGATAATCAAAACAAAGTTAAGACAAATAAGCAGCTTGTCACTGGCAGTGTCAGTTGGCTCCTGTTTCATTGGCAGGTATTGTACTGAAAACGTGTTTTTTTTTTAACGTCTGCGTGAATATCATGTCCCAGTAGCTTCTGAGTTACTGGTGAACAACAGAGATAAATGCGTATTAACTACTGACTGGTAGCAGCAGCTACAGTTGCAGTTCACTGGACTATAAAGGCTAATTGCTAGTGACCACCAAATTCCAGAGGTTACTTCTCCAGCTGTACATCTATACAGCATTGTACTGCAAACATGGACTCTTCTCACGTGCGTATACAGACATGCATGTGAGACATGATGCTGTGTCTTCAGCTGGTGTGAACCACTGTCAATGAAGAACTCCTTCACTGGGTGAAATGACAGCTCCGTCTATTCTGGTGTGCCGTCCCCTAAAGCAGCTTGCAGGGTATGCTCAGGGAAGAGTACAAGAAAACAGTGGGTATACAGTGATATTTTCAGGATACTTTCCCATTTCCAGCAATTTAAGGCTCAGGGAGTGTCTGAACCTGGGGAGAGTTCTTTGTATTTCATGACACCCCATGGGTTTTGTTGTTCTTTAATGAAGGTGTCCACTTGTTCCATTTGCAGCGTTCTGTAGCAAGGAGCTCCACGCCTGGACCATGCAGGGTGTGAAAGCCACTTGCTGTTGGTTTTGAGCTAGCAGATAGGTCCTATCTGATCTTACTCTTGTACTGGAAATCAGAGAACAGTGTTCATTATTCACTGTCTTCTCTGTGATTCATGAGTGTGTGAGCAGACCTGCACCGATTTACATCAGGTGGGAATCTGTCCCTATGGTCTCTATCGCAGCGAGTACAATCCAGGGCAGGTACGATACATTCAGGTGATAGATGTCTTTCACCTTGGTGCAGGCAGAGGAGAGGAAGCTGTGACATAAAAGGTTGAATGAAAGGAGATGGATATAAGAGGGATCTAAACCAAGAACAGAGAAGGGCTGGACCGTGCCAGTGCAGCTGGGAAGATTGCCCCAGGTGTAAGGGAGAGCACACAAACTTATCTGGAGGAGGTAAGAGGAGCAGTGAAGGGAGATAAGGAGAAGAAAATGGTGCTCAAAGCTGAGGCTCTTATGGGCTTTGTTCCTCTCTGGAAAACAGACTAACAGCAGCAGGTGAAGTACATGGTTTTGTTTCTTTTATAATGGTCACATCTCAATAGGTAATTATATATAATAGAAGCTCATGGCATCATGTCATCTGTTGTTTACACATAGGTCAGTGACCAGACAGCAGGGTGCCTTTGATTACATTAAACCAGTACAAATGTGCTCTATTGCAGGGTACAACTTTTGTGAGACAAGCAGCAAAGCAAAGCACCTGGCTCTCCCTGGGGCAGAATTGCCTCCCTGTAGCTCATTCCTCGGGTAGCAGTTAGAGCTTTCTAAAGAAAAAAATCCTTCTGCCTGTTTTAGAGCAGCAAGGAGTACATCCTGAAGGGGATGGATGGGATTAAAATGGTTCCACCAATTGTAACGAGTCTGTTCTGGTTGAATGTCTATTCAGTTTCTCAGAAGAGAATGGTGTGGCTATGGTCTCCTGCTGTTAGTAGAGCAGTACTTAGCCTGCCTTTTGTGGGCATAATTTTATGAAACTCGGCAAAATCTCCCTACCCTGCCCTTCTCTTGTACTGATCAGCAGAGACAAACTGATCCAGTACTGTTCTCTACACAATCCTGATCCACTGCTTTTAGGGAGTTTAGTGGCTTACGAAAGTGCATGCAGCCAGTGCGTGTCCTGGGAAAGTATAACCAGCATGAAACGGAGAGCTGAATTTTCCAAGTAGGTCAGCTGTTCTGTGCTGGTAAGTGTCTGCGTTTCCTTAGAAATACGTTCCAAAAGAGCCCTGGAAATCCATGGTGGCAGGAAGATTTGAGTCCGCTGGAGCTCTCAAGGCTTTACATGTGGTGGCCATGTGCCTCAGACCCTGAGAAGCTAGATTCAGTCTTGCCATTTTCTGACTTCCCCCCCGCCCCCTACAGTCAGACAGAGGGACTGATGGTTTTGAGGGTCTTGTAATATTGGTTCACAAAAACGTAACTATCAAAGAATGGGTGATTCTTCTCATTTAAGGGATGCAGTGGAGCTTGTAGTGAAAATAACCAGGCTGTATGTACACTCAGTGGAGTGGGGCTGTGTACATGAGAAGCTGATGTTGAGAAGGGGAAAGGACCTCATTTTCAGCACGGTTCTATTCTGACCCTTGTTTGCTGGTTCTGAGGCTCACAGCTCTGAGTAAGAGCCTCGAAGGAAGTAAGGGTGTTAGGAATAGGAGACATCAACAGAGGGACATACATGTCTTGTTCGTTGTTTGCGTCCCTTGACTCGCTCTTTTGTGGCGTCATGCAGACAAGCATCTTCTTCATGTATTGCATTAGAAATAAATTCTTCCAGCTTACATTAAGCGTTATTCCTGATACACTCACTTGCCATTTGAAATAAAGGTGGCCCAAGAAAGTCATAAATCTTTTGGATATTTGGGTGATGAGTGCTTGAAAGTGTGGAGATCAAAATGAATGGTATCTTGAGGACCTCAGCAAAGAAAATAATTCCAGAATGAGTGCAACTGGGAATTATATGTGACAAGTACAGATAAAGAGAGTATGTGTCATGCTAAACATTCTTCAAAACAGGCTAACAGGAGGTAGGTGAAACCCAAATATATTTAGTTCAGTGGTCCCTTTCCTTGTGACTTAGCACTCATTCATCCTGCTATACATCGGCCATAACTTGTTGATTTCCAGGCATTTTGCTTAGATAGTTTCAGCTGTGGAGTGATTTACAGGACATTTAAAGTGGCTGCAGTGGAAGCCAAATCAGTCTGCCAAAGAAGCATTTCCCTTTTTTTGATGCTATTTACATAATTAATGTCTTCCTGAAAAATCAGTAATTAGGCTGTAGAGCACCACGCAAACCCGTGTTTGTGTGCACGTGTGTGTACAGAATGCTCCCAGGGTGACCAGGCATGGTTGAAGAAAGAAGAGCAAGGTATTAAACCTATTCTCCCTTTCCTTCCACTGCCCTTCCGCCACCATTGCTAGGGCACAGAATGCGTGGAGGATTCTCACTGACAGCGTTAGCCGAAGGTTTGTGGTGCCCTGGAAGGGGCGGTACAGACTGTCCCAAATAAGTTCAAATTGACTGAACTGCTCATTTTAGGCAATTGTGACTTAGAGAATATCCTCTCACCTGTGTCATTCAGTACTGGCTGCTGTCATTAGTCATAGCCATTATCAGCAATTAACTAGGCTGGTGTTTTTTATGATGCAATTCCTTTTTCCCTGATGTTTATACTTGAGCCCTCTAAACTCTTTTCCATTATCCATGGATATGGATCGGCTATGACAACCTTATGTTTTTCTGTCTGTAGTCGTAACTCACTGAAATAGATCTGTCTGTAGGTTTGCAAGTAAGTGTTTTGTCAGGTGCAATTTTATTGTAGGTTCTCTACTGGGTGAAATAATTAGAGTGGAAGTTCCTGACCAAATGACCTGAACAACCTGATCAGGTTTACTTTATATCTTCAGATACAAAATTTAATGAGAAATATGCAGGGGAAAATGAAGTATTTCTATTTCAGAGTAAATGAGAAAGAAATTTCATTTATCAGGTGTTAACTTACACCTGCTGGACTCAGTATCACAGGGTCAAAAGAGAACTTCTAGAAAATACAAATTCTCCTATGATGACCTTTTAGACGGTCAAACCCACATAGTTTCAGGAACTGGGGGGGTGTTCTTTGGGGGTTCTTTGTTTGCTTTTTTTTTAAAAAAAAGTACTTTCTCATCTATTACAGTGTTCTTTAAATGTAAACCAGTAAATGTATTGGAATCGAGTGCTGTCACTGCATATTTATGTATCAGAGCTGTAGTTTGCTTGTGTTTTGGAAGCACCAAATAGCTGACAGTTTGTATTTGTGAGGAATCCATGCTGTGAACTTCACTGGAGTTTTTATTACTATGAAACATGTCGATACCATGCAGACTTGAGACAGCCTGTGCAAGAAGCTGGAGGCAGAAACAGAACCGATGGGTGGTGGGAGTACACCAGAGGCTGTGATGTGTCCTGCTTCCCTGAATGGTGCCTTATGCTGGAGTCTGAGTGGGAAAGGAAGCGTCCACAGAGTTTACAGAACTCCTTATGTGGTCTAGAAAAGTGATGAAGAGAGGAAATACGGAGCGATAACTGTTGTACCAAACTGCTGTTAGTACCTGATACTGGACAGATGCTGATTTTCTTTAAGATGCTCACATCAGATCCGGGTGGAAATTTTTATATTTAACTTTTAAATTTTTAATTGGAAAATGAAAAATTGAACATTAAAAAATGCAGTCATTGTAGGGAAAAGGTTTTTCTTTCTTTTTCCTGTTCTGGATGTGGGAAAATGTGTTATGTTATAAAATTGTCAAAAGACTTCTTTGCATTCTGTGCAATGAAGTTGCAAAATTTGGTTTAAAAGAACTTCTTAAAGGACTGTAGTGCACGTGTTCAGGAGAGATGTTTTGTGCAGTGGTTTTGGAGATATTAAAGAATCTGACTGGATGGTCAGATCCTAAACAACTTCATCTAGTGGGCCCTGCTTTGAGCAGCGGGTTGGACTAGATGACCTCCAGAGGTTCCTTCCAACCTCAGCTCATCTGTGATTCTGTTTGAAAAGATCAGTCAAAACTGAATATGTTCAAGTTAATTACATTGACATTTGGCTGTTTCCCAAGCATTCAAGATTTTGACTTTTCATCCATGATAACTTGGTAGCACTTTCATCTTCAACCTTTTGGTAGTGGATGCCACAGAAATACCTGTCATAGAGGGGGAAAACATATGGTGTTTGGGAAGGGAGGAAATGTGGGAGTTTACAAGAGGGGGGGGGGGGGGGGAAAGGCAGATCACTGGAATGCATTATTAAATTTGGCTTGAATGCAAAAGTTCATGTTCTTCCCACAGAGAACAAAACCCAGGTCCCCTGCAAGCCAGCTTTCTCATCTTTCATATTCAATGCAATCTTCTCTAGCTTGGTCTCTGCTCTCATCTCTCTACACCACCACGTCTTGCAATAGCTTGGTACTTTGGAAAAAGCTATCGTTCTGTTACCCTGTAAATGGTGTTTGAGTAGCGCAGAGTGCGTGTTTTACTAAAACCACATGTGCTTATATCAAGTTAGGATGTCCAGATCCGTAACAGAGGAGAAGCAAATCTATCACATGCAGGAGACTGGAAAACACAGGAATTGCTGGTAGTAGGCAAGGCTACCAAGGAGTAGCCTCTTGCTGACCGAGACAGGAGTTGTGACCCACTACTACAGAGCTGTGACTTTTGCAGCTCAGTTTGTAACTTCTGGAAATGGTGGGTTTAATTCCTGGTTTATCTAGCACGGTGGCTGCTGAATTAGCAGAAAGGACTGTGTCGCTTCAGGGCACGGCTGCGGAGGTGGATCCTTGTCTGTGGAGCCATATAGGAGCTCTGCGGGCATGCTTGGCAGAGAGTGCTCCTTATATCCATCCTGGTAGCAGGTACCTCTTGGTTTTGGGCTGTCAGAAGCAGAACAGATCCTTAGCCCAGGATCTTCCCTGCCTCTCCAGATCTCCTTCCTCGATCTAGATTTTATGTGCCTCTGCAGAAGGGGTGAGGAGTGTGTGCTTTCTCAGTCAGCCTTGCGAACTGCAGTTCTTGGTGGAATCAAGTGTCTGAACCTTCAAAGTGAGCAATGCCCCCAAAGTACTCAGTTCTACTGAAACATGGGTGCCTTTATAAGAGCAAGTGTGGATCTGTGAAGGAAAGGACTTGGGAATTGCCTCCATAGGCTTCTCAGCGTCTCCTCAGCACCCACAGAAGGGCTGGGGTACTGGTTCGGAGGGATGTGTGGGTGTTGTAATGCATTAGTTATCCTTTTAGAAACTGAGGTCCTGAGTCAAGCAATGTGCTGGCATTTTAGAAATATATGGGTCCTGGTAAAGCTTTCCTAGAAACTATGAAAATCATTAATTATCCCTAAACCCACTTGTTATCTACTTCAGGAGGTTAATGGTTAGAAATTACATTTGTTCATTTGAATTCACATACATAAATAGCTCTTCTTTATCATGATAGTGAATCTGGCCCTACTCAGGGCCTTAATTACAGAGTGCTGTAGTAAGGCAAAGGGCATTGCTGCTTGAAAGCACAAACCTGATCTACTGTTATACACCAGTTGTTGGCACAGACTATTGCACGTAATAGTGTTCTGTATGTTATTTTGGAGTTTAGAGGGGAATTCTAAGACCAGAAATTTCTTATTGCTCTTGGTGATCCAAAACAACACTGAAAATACAGACAAAAATCTGTCTTCCTCTGTCTTTCACTCACGTACTCTTTTAGGTTGATCTGTGGGAAAGCTTCCTGAACTCCAGCTAGGTTTGCCAATAGCTCTGACAGAGAATGAGTCCCCCTTCTTTTTCCTTCATGTGTCTCCGGTACCAATCCGCTTCCAGTGTGTGCACAGAGAGAATAGCTGCACCCAACAGCTGTCACCCATGGTGACAATTCAGATGGGGAAAGCGGAAGGGAAGCAAAGAAACAAAGAGCCTTAATCAACAGCAGCAAACCCAAAGTTGTCATCTAACCCCGAAAGGCACAGAGCACTTTGTACTATCACTGAGCAGCTGAACTGATTGGCATGGCACTTTCTGCTGCTGATCCTGAGTGGGATCAGATCTTACGTGCATCAGATTGAGCATCGATAAGCAAAACTTTGGAAGAATGGCCTTGCATAGGGTAAAAGTGGTAGATGCTGTGGGCCTGATCTGCCGGGACTGGTTCTGGCCAAGTACTCATATTTGCAGGGGACAGTTGCGTACAAATATAGCTTTGTTTGTTTTCCATCGCAAGTGCACTGAGTGACAAAACAGTCTTTCCAGAAGGCTTTGGGTATCTGATTGTTTCCTACGCTCCAAAAACTGACTGAGGTTTGTTGATGACTTATAGCCCATCAGATTACCTGAGAATTTCAAGGCAGACTCCTCTGAGCTGGTGTCAGTGCTGTGGTTGAGAGCCTTTCTGCTGATGGGGATCTGGGGAGAGCTCAGCTTGAGAGTGGGTACTGCCAGGATGAATCAGCAGATACCTTCCTGGAAGCGATTGACAGTCGGGATATCCCAAGTGTTTAGCAGAGATGCCACAGGCTATAAAAGTCTGCTTCTGAAATGTTTGATGACTACTTTGCAGCAAGGAGCTGTACAGTCATTCCCTGACAGCTGTGATATTGTCTCCCACACATACGAAGATTACACAGTGACATTTTTCAGCAACTTTGTTTACTAGATGATATAAATACAAAAATATTTCAAATCACTGAACATTTTGATGCTTTTCTCTTTGCACTGAACATTTTATGGAGACTAGGAGAAGGGAATGAAAGGCAGAATATGTCCCGTGTGTCTGGGCACGTTGACACTGACTTGAACATTTTTCATGTTAGTTCTCAATTGCTTCATGTACATGAAACAACATGGTCTCTTGTATTTCATCTTCATCACTGACGTGTGGTTACAGCAGCAAAGCTGTTAAAGCAACGACCCTTGCATTGGCATGTTCACTGGCCTTGTGACGATCAGTTTTATGCAGTTAACTCTAGGGGAGAATGAGCGGATTTGACGGTAAGGTCTGTGCAGAGACTGAAACGTTTTAGCAGTAGAATGATCTCCTGACAGAAATCGCAGGTGACAGGTGCTTTCTTGTTCAACCCCCACCTGGCAAAGCCAGTAACGAATTACGCAAGCTGATATTTTTTCTTGTTGTTGACTCCCAGATAGTTTTTTGCTGAGGATCTCCTTCACCACCACAGTTTTAGAAATAAAGCCTGGTTTTAGTCCTGAGCCCCTCTGTCCCAGCCCTTCCTATTTCATCAGCAGTCTGGATGGTGAAACTTATAATGTTGGAAAGAAGACATTTTGACTTAGACAAAAACATAACAAGTCCAGAATCAATTTGGGCAGACAAAAGAAATTAAGAAGACAGTGTGTGTGCATGAATCAAGAGGGGACCTGCACCTCGGGGAAGGGAGCACTGTACCCAGAGAGAAGAACAGAGTTCCTCTCAGAAATACCCTCGTTCCTGTGCAGTCAGTGAACAAGAGGTACCACGATTTCTGAGTAACTTCCTGTAGTCTTGGAGGAAACTCTGGTTCTTGTAGCAAGTAACTCCAGAAACCTTAAGTCTGATTGCACTGAATGGTTGCTAGTATTGAAGTCCCTTAGAAGATTAAGTGCTAGCCTGCTAAGGGAAAAGGAGTCCAAGAGGTCATAGCTGTTGCAGAAGTTAAATCCAAAATCCTCCGAGCCAGCATGGTTACTGGCTCTAGATCAGGCTAGCTCAGAGCTAAATGATTCTGTACAACATACTTCCACTCTGGGATGCTGCAGTAATATTACATAACTTGAAGGAAAACATTTTAAAAAGTAGAAAAAATGTAGTTCAGAAGGTAATTCCCAATGAATTGCATATTTTGCTGAGTGAACACGGAAAATCCCCAAATACTGCAAAACATTTAACAACTTTACCAGTGACTAGCCAAATGTTAATTTAATTTAAAACTGCCTTTTAAATTATTTTGTGTTGGTTGGTTTGGTGATGGTGCTTGTCTCTGGGTTTGTTCTAGCATTGCTTGTCTATAGGACTGAATCTGGTTTACAGCAAAGACAGCTGTTCCCTCAACTTAAACCAGAGTAGTTGTGCTACAGTTGTTGGATATATGCAACCATTTGCAAAACTCCTCTAGTTGAAAGGATTTTTTTCAAAGGCTTATGTTTATTCCTGTAATCTTTGTTTTGCTTTGAACCTGATTGTGCAGGTTGCTTATGGGATTATGCATGTAAATAGCAAAGGAAGGCACTTGGTAAAGATTTCTTCATATCTTTAAAAAATTGTCATCTGGAATCTAGGATAAAAAATGAAAAACTCGCCTTACTTGAAGTGTGGTGGGGTAGGATTGCAGGTAACAGACTGAGATAGCAACTTGGTGAGCGTATGGGGAAGAGGAGACAAATATAGGTGTTTACACTTGCAGCTTGCTGCACTGAGCCAACATTCAGTCTCTTGACAGCACAGTCACATAACAGTCTCCGGCAGCCAGGTGTCTTCAGTGGTGACTCACTCGCTGAATACAGTTTTCTGTTGTTTTCACTGTGGTCCCTTGTTAACCTGCAGATGGTCTATCTCAAAATCTGCCTTCCTCTGCAACTTCCCAGTGGTGAATGTGACTGCCTGCCTGTATTTGAGACTTTTCCTTTCCTGAGGTGACTTGATTGCAGATTGATTATAGGTATACCATCCAGCAAGCATCAGATTACAGCCCCAAGTGACAGAGAGCTGCTAGCCTAACTTCCCATGGAAATGGCCTTCATCTGAATCTGTACTGGGATGGTAGCGTGTGTTTTGGGGCTCTAGCAGCAGTATCATATCAAACAGGCTGTCAGTGGTGACAGAAGACAGGATTGCAGTAGTTCCCTTGTGTTGACAAATAAACAAAGGGAATCCCTCTGCTCTGAACTACAATTTCCTTTAATTTGGTCAAAGTAGAATAATCTGACTTTACTGTTCTTGGCCGTCTCTTTGAGAGAATAAACTAGGTATACTTGGCTTTATTCTTTCATAACGGAGAAGACTGAGGTCTTCTAATGGTTATAGGCTTCTTCTTCTAATGGTTGTAGGCTGAGGTCAGAAGAAAATTAATTTAGAATATGTAAGGAATTGAAGGAGAGGGCCTTAACTCTTTCTTATGCCAAATAGAACTTCTCAGTTCCTGAAAAGCCTTTTCATTTTCTGTTCTGCCCAGCTCCAGCTGTGTAAATCCTTGTCTCAGAAGCAGAACACAAGAATGAGAATTGTCAGGATGGGGAAGGCTTCTTTTACTTTAATCTCACATCTCAAGTGGCATCAGCATGGATGCCTCAGCATTTGCAAAAATACTAGGTGCGTGAGAGATGGTGTGACCTCTGAACAGACCAAACAGCCCAATACAGCAACGCCTTCTCTCTCCCAAACTTTTAATTAACTAGTAGAACTCCAGGTATTCGTGCTATTTACATGCAGAAGTAGAGAGGTGGTCGTGCTAAGCCATCCTTTCTCTGTTACCAGTTCAAGAGCTTTTTGGACAAAGACTGACTGGCTTTGTATTGAACACATGCACTGGGAGTGCAGCGAAGAGAAACAGGATCTCTGCCCTACTAAAAATGAAGAAACATAAATCTCCTGATGCAGGAGCTATTACCTGGGCAATACCATTGCTTCTACTGCTAACCTATGTCTGTCAATGAGTGCTGCAGCAGGTCTGGATCATGTCTTTGAAATGGAAGAGATTCCTTCTGGTTCCTTTTTGCTACAGCTACAAAGGGACTGAACAAAGAGGACACAGGGATAGACTAGGATGCACAATCCACTGCTACATTAGTCACACTGCCTCACTATTGCACAGAGAAAGAAATTAGTGCTGCCTCTGTCCTCCTGTCTTCAAAGTGGAACCAAAAGGAAGATATTGTAGTTGGCTCTCCTTTCCCTTAAGAAAAAAAAAAAAAAACCCACACAAAGAAAAAAGACTCAAGGACTTTGTTTAGTTATCTTTAATTACTAGGCCTCTGCCCAAGTAATGGGAGGTGTTTGGAACTGGGAATTCCTTACAGTTACTGCCAGAACCAAAATAGGGCTCTTCTCAATGAGGCTTTACTTTTCCAGAATGTAGTGTATTTTGTATTTCCAAGTACAGCATAGATTTTATACAGAATTTGCTCTTGGGCATATTCAGATAAATACTCAGGGTGCTTAACTCAGATCAAACAGACAAGTAAGTTGACCTCACAAAGATTATGAGAGAGGATATTAATACTCCATGAGAAGTGTGAGATTTCTAGGTGAGAAGATATTCAGCACAGGAACAAACACCTCTGCCTAGGAGCATGCAGATCTTTGTTTTTCAAATTGCCAGTGTTTTTAATGACAGCAGCTTTGTGCAAATGTGGATAACAAATAACCCAATTTAGATGTTTCCGTGATGCTGTGCAAGAGCTATTCTCCATATAAGGGTTATGATGCAAAACATGTTCTAGCTGACAGCTCAGTGTTTTGCTCTGTCTTTAGAAATGAAATCCTAAGAGGCTGGTATTTTTTGTATGTGTGTGTACTTCATGGGTTGTTTTGGGATAGGTAGTTTTTTCGGACTATCTAAAATGGAGAAGTTGTTTGACAAATTAAAATGTTGGTATTCAGCCTCTCATTTTTGGGGCCTCATCTCCAGTCAGCTGAGGTGACTGTTGTCCCTGTTCAAGCAATCTGGCTTTGAAGAGTACTTGTTTCTTCCCAGTAGTAGTTTGCTTTACACAGGCTGTGGTGTTGGTGCTTATTTTCTCTATGCGGATGTATCCTTTTTAGCAAGTTTAATCACAACACAGCAGTAACAACTACTTTAAGTCATGTGTCTGTAGTATCACAGAAATAGAGAATACATTTCATAGAGGGACAGTGTGTGGCTATTGATGGCACAGGAACTAGCCCTGTTCATACAAGCCGAAGGTTGCAGACTTGTATAATACCATAGTAGGTAGAAGAGGATGCATCCAGCATCTTTCTCATTTCTTCTTGTCCCTAGACTGTAATATACAGGTAAGTCCCTGGGTGGGTCTCTCGTACCTGGTACACCTGAGTAGAACAATGATATGGATCAACCAAGCAGATAGTGATGTAAAAGTTCAAGTGAATGCACTATCTTGAAAACCCCTTGAAGAGGAGGGCGAGAGATTTCCCTCTAAAAACACCTGTCTGCAAGGCAGAGCTTTTTTTCAAGTGGGGGAATGAACAGTGAATTTTAATTAGGATAATAGTTTTAATAGGCT
Source organism: Psophia crepitans (assembly GCA_013399095.1). NCBI lineage: Eukaryota > Metazoa > Chordata > Aves > Gruiformes > Psophiidae > Psophia > Psophia crepitans. Next base: position 86,871 of record VWZZ01007540.1, read on the forward strand.
AAAACCAATCAAAATACCCCTCTGTGTCTTAAAGACGGTGGTACCGGGAGCCTCAGCACTGCACAGATTTATACCATATAGACATTGACAAATAAAACAGAGAATAATTAAAATCTTTTTTGAAAACCGAGACAAATAAAGCCATTGTATATGCTATGGATTTTTTTTTTTGCCCTTCAGAATTATCAACTGTTAATGGGAATTAAAAGAGAAGATAGAACATCCTGGTTTAAACTGAGTAGCATAAGTGAGTAAAAATGATGTACGTAGTTCTTTCATGCTTAAGATTGTTCCAGAGCTTTAATGAATGTCTTCCCCTTGCTTATGTCCTCCAAATTTGTCTCACAGGATTGAGTTAGTGCAGAATTACGTCTCCATCACAATGCTCCAGAAATCGACATTTTAAAAGAAGTTAAGACTTCTGTTCTCTTCCTGAATTGTTTCTTTTCTCAATGTACTAGGAAATAAACCAGCCTGCAACAACCCTTACTCCCTGTTTGGTGGGGAAGGTGGCTTTAGGGTGGTGGCTTCTGCTATTCACCGTTCTCTGAAACCCCTGCAAGTGTGCCTGGTGTTTGGTGATACGTACGACAGTAAGTACCAGTTAAGCGGTGAGCGAAGTAGAGAAGCAACAGGTGGTGAGCAGAGTAGAGGAGCCACAGGTTGTAATAGCATGGTGCTGGTAGAAGGAAATATGTTCTGGTCCAGTGAGGCTCACGTAAAGTGGGTTACTGGGGTAAAACATAACCATCTCTCCCTTGCTCTTTCTTTTTTGCCTCTTTTCTCACCTTTGATCTATGACTAACTCTGACTACCTTTGTCTGTCCTCTGCTGTAACTACTCTGTCTCGCAAAACCTTTTGTGGAGCAAATCTGCTCCAGCAGTGTGTGCACAATGTCTGTCTTTTATATTTTTTTTTTCATCAGAGGCCACATCTTGTTCTATCAGGAATAAACTTGCCTGGCTTCTAATTTGAAATTTGATTTCTTAAATGTTAATATATTTAAAAAAAAAAAAAAAGAAGTGGTCATGCTGTGACATGTGAAGGGAACAGAAGCTATGGACTAGGGAAAATATCTTCTCACTACAAAAGATCTTTGAAGAGAGAAAATAAATTCCCTATGGAGAGATCAAAGCACATGAAGGTAATGGATTATGACATGGTAAAAACAAATTACTTGGAGAAAATAGTAGGTTCAAACATAAAAGAGGGAAATAGGAAAGAGTGATTTTTTGTTGGAGATAAAGGATAGTTAGATGGCTAGCTAAGTACTTGAGATTATATGTTGTAGCTAAAGGGCTGTTAGTGGGAATAGGGATTTCTTTCCTCATGCCTGACACAGCTTCCATTTTTGTGGTGTCGAGATACCCTTGGAGTAGCAGTCCTAAATTCCTGCTCTGTTGCAGTGTTCTGCACTGGTGACTACAGCCTAATGTACCCTGTAGCGCAGCCAGACCCTCTCAGACTGACGCAAGTCTGATGTAATTGTAATAAGTCCTGAAGTCACTTCAATAGTCTGATTAGGTCCTGCTAGGGTCAGAAATATATGGAGTTTATCAAAGGAAAGAAAAAAAGTCAGAAGCCCTTCTGGTGAGCTAGGAAACATTCATGGGTGAAGAACTCTGGAAAAAATTTTGTTCAGGTTATTGTTATGACAGATCATCTGTACTGCTGTAGGTATCTATGTGTCATCTTTATTGCTGCAGTGTTTGATGCCTCACAATCATACAGAACTACAGCTAAGGCACAAAGAGATCCTCGAAGATCTCCCTCAGTGGCATACACATCAGTGGGAATCAGACATTTGAAATGCCTGTCAAGAAACTGGGTTCAGGTGACTTTGCCCAAGGCTATACTGGGTTTCTGTAGCAGAGCAGAAGCTGCACCTCACTTCTCCCATTTAGTCACCAGTCCCACCACAAAGCAGAAGTTCCAGGAGACTTGTGCCAGTGCTTTACGGGCATGAGGAGGTTCACCTGTACTAATTACAAAGTGAATGTTGGATCTACTGACATACACAGAGCCACCCAGAACTATCTGTAGGTGTTGCTGTTTGCTCCTCTGGGTTATTTCTCTATACATTTCAAGCAGTTGCATGTCCACAAACCTGCTGGTTGTTTCCTGGATTTACAGGGATGTCTACATTGAGTGAGAACCCAACCCTTCTTAGCAACACCCACTCGCCCTCTGTATTGGGTCAGTTTCTCATTTGTCTTTTCACAGTTCTTAAGAAACAACCTTCCCCTCTTGTCTTTCTGTCTCTAGAAGTTTATTTTGAAAAAGGCAGTAGATTTGTATAGTGTCTGGAGGCAAGAAAAGTTTACATATGTGGGACACCTGTATTGATGATCTGGTGGAGAGCTGATCAATACTGGAGCGTATTTAGAAGTGCAGTGTCTTGCCTGTGACAGTATACTGAGAAAGAGGTGGTTACCCGATGGGGTGAGGGAGGGATTAAGGCCCTGGTAAATCCTACTGTCCCAGACCTCTCTCCTCATTAATACTGTTTGTGCTTTGTGTGTCCTCCTCTGTCATGTGATTTATTTTTTTTTTTTAACTGCTAAGTGGCTGAACTGATGTAGGAACTGGTTGCTTCCAGCTCACAGGCAACTTCAAATTAAATATATTTAACTTAATTAAAAAGAAATTTGTAAGCCTTTATTTTTGTTAGCTTCACTTTAAACTAGAAATTCTTTTTCCTTGGTTCTACAGCAGCTGCAAGAGCAGTAGTCTCTCTTGCCTGTCCAATGATGAGAGAGAATTACGTAAAGGAATAGATTCCAGTGGTGCATAGTACAGAAGGAGTAGAGCAACATGAGTACAAAATTCAGTTATTAATAACAAAACACTTCTCTTGTCTATTCTCTTAAGATCTTGTTTAGTTTGGTGTAGCATAGACCAGAGAAGCGAAAAGGGATGGGAACTGGATGCAGCAAGACTGGGTTGAACAGAACAAATGGTTTTGATTAGAAATGTTATTATTGTACCGATCTAGAAACGAGAAGATATGAGAGCTTGACCTGAATATCTGATATTCAGAATTCTTGATAATAGGATGCCAACAAAATTTAGAAGCAGTAACTGAAGGACAGCTGCTGTTAGGTGACTTAATATGTCAAGACCTGTTACAGTATTGAGGCCTTTGCCAGCTCTGAGGCCCATGCTTCTCCCACCTTCTCTAGGAGAACGGCTCTGTAATAGTCCTTTCTATGTCATGAGAAAATTGTGTGCTTTATGTCTGGCACCATGGTCATATCTTTTGCTTTTAGTATCTAAAATAGAGCTTAACCAAACTCTGCAGCAGTTGCTACTTACCAGTTACATTCTAGGCCTATATAAGGGCTAGGAGCCTGACATCTCATAATCAGCAAATTCCTTCAAAAGCAATAAACCAGGACGTTGAACAAAAGCTTTTTTCCTTTTTTTCCCCTTCTTTTTTTTTTTTTTTACCACCCATCATAGTTCAGCAGCTAAGTTTAGATATTGGTCCTGAAATTTCACTTTTCAGCCTTTATTTTGTCATGTTCAACTTCTACAAATTGGTAATCACGGTGGTGCCCTTTCTGGCTCATGCTGTTCCTGCCAGGCCCAGAGCAACCAGCCTGCTCAGTGGAGTGAAAGGGAATGCTACTCCCAAAGACCATTCATGGGTACAAAAGCGCAGTGTCTCCTTCTCTTCCATCTCTTTCTGTTTCCCAAAGCTACGTATGACTTTTCTTTTGTATATTGTCAATTTTGCCACCAGTCATTTCCATTTCAGCACTGATGTATGGAAAAACGATAGCATACACAACATTGCTACAGTAGGGTACTACTATGAGATGGTGCTGGCAACACACGCAATTAGCTGTATTAATTCATTCTCTCTTAATAGCTGGGAAGAAAACATGGGGAATTGGTGAGCAACAAAACCTCAATTTTCATTTGAAAAAGGAAATAGAGAATGATTCATTCTAAAACCATACGCTCCAGAGGAGGAAGATTTGAATTATTAACAACATATCTTAACATGATGGGTGCTGACACCTTCATCTCTTTTATTTTTACTGCCATGGATTTTCTTCACATGCAGTGAGAGAATTTACACTATAGGAAGTGTTAATGGTTTCACGCTTCCTACCCATTTTTAGCTGCCTAATTTATGGAAAGCCATTACTAGATGAGTCACTGCTTTCACAGGATTAGTGTGGCTGAGATAGAGCTTTGGGTGTTCCTTTAATTTCCATATTTACTTGAAAGGAGCAACAGAACCACACTAAAACTGCTGGTGTTTGCTATTACAGTAGAGTTCAGAGTCTTTGCTCTACTTGATCATGTACAAATATTGCAAGAGATGCTCCTTACCCCTATAAGGGACAAGAAGGAGACTTAGCTGCATTGTAGATGCCATGAGTCAGGGTGTCTTATTGTTCAGAATTCGTGCCTAATTGGATGGGAATTAAATATTTGCAAAGATTACAAGCAGAAACAATACTAGGAATCTCACTGCAAAGAACTGTTCATCCTGCAATAGTTATTGCAGAAGTACATTTACTCTCTTGTTGATCTTAAGAGGTTTTGGTTAGACATTCACAAGTTACAAAAAAATAACAGCCAAGTCTGAGGATCAGGGTTTACCCCAACAATCAATGAACCATGGGTTGAAATACATTTGGGCTGTCTGTATCATGATTGTGACAGGAGAAATGCAGTGTGTAAAATACTCAAGCACTGAATAAGGTGTAGATTTCATAGCCAATACTCTCTGTAATAAATAATTCAGAAAGATTTGTTCAGTTTAGAGAATGGTCTCCAGCAGGCAGTAACAGATAAAATTTAAAGGGAATCTTGAATTGATTTTTTTTTTAAGTAATTTACTCTTCCTTCAATCTCTTAACATGTCGCGAAAGGCTTGTGTTAGCTATTATGAGTCTTTCATCACATTAGAAGCTCTTAAAAAACTCTATGTAGATGTTTATACTACAGGCTTTCTGTACAGGTCTACCTCCAGAGTCTGTCTGTTTCAGTTACATGTAGGGTTCTTAAGTATCTCACTGCACAACACACCGAGTAGCACAACTCTCCATCTGTAGCTTCTGCATTTGCCTTGCTGAGAAGTCTATAATCAAAAAAATAATTTTATTCTGACCTTAAATCAATACAAACATTTGTGGTGGATGCTTTTATTTGTACTTTCAAAACATCCCACATTTTTCACATTTTTTTTTTCATTCAGGAAAGTTGAAGAAGAAGAAAGCAGAGCAGCCACATCCTTTGAAAGCGGAATGATTGCCTGCTTACTTGTTACACCACTTCTATGTAAAATGAACAGTGTCTTCCTCTACTGGAGAGCCGCTGCCATGACTGAGGCATAACATGTTTGAATACAGTAGCAAAAGCAGAGGCTAAAGAGAGGTGTTACATGCAAGGCTTTTAAATGCTGCTGGCTTTGGCCTGCCTTTCCAAGGAAAAGCAGTTTGTGTGATGGCCTCTTTACTACTCTGCTAAGATAGAGTGGTAAAGACCTCATAGATACAAATTCCTAACAGCTGTTGGGAAATCAGTGGCTAGGTAGAGATGAAGCCCAAATTATTGTTGTTAGCTGAGGCAAAGGTGGTAAGAGAAGCTCAGGAGCTATTTGTTCCTGTGGTTGGCTGTGTGTAGGGATGGTCCAGACCTTACCACACCAGCAAATGTACTGATGCTCCCTAGAAGGGGAAAGGGTGGAGAAGACCCAGTGGATGTGGCAAGAACTGGAAGTATTACAAGTTTGCGAGTCTTGCAAGATGGTAAAGGAGGTAAGCTGGAGGTACTTTGGTGACTGGGGAGGGATGTAGCAATTTTGGATATGAAGTACGGCTTTATTGGTTTGGTTCCTCATGGAACAGTTCATGATATAGTCTGCAAAAATTGCTTTTTAATGAATGACATCATAAACCAGGGAATAAATGGAGTAATTTGGAATATTGCTGGTGTTTTAGGCCAGTAAGAAGGGATAAGACTCAGTCTTGGTATCAATAAAGACTTACTGGACACCCTAACCACAGAAGAGGTAGAAATTGTATACAAAACGAAGAAGTATGATAATATACCATCAGTGTGTGTTCTATAAATAAATAAACCAGTGGATTAAATATTTGTCCTGCTTTGATGCATTTAGTTTCTAGCAAACTAATGTACAAATGACAAAAATAAAGCAAGCCATTACTGATACAATTCTCTTGGCACCTTTACTGAAATCTGTTTCATTCTGTGGTGTGTATCACAGAGAAATTTGTGAGTCCAATACGGATCTTCAAAGTAATAACTGAAGGGTCAATAAAAGCAAGAATTAGCAGACTCAGACCTGTTTCTTCTTTCTTTTCTTTGACTCAATACATTCTTACAAGGTTAGATGTTCAAGAAAGTGTCCATGTTTAATGGATACGGTCAGAACAGTTTAATGACTAGTTTATTTGCTGCTTCTTACAACTGAATCAAGCAAAAATGTGTTTTACTTTCGGACATTGACAACTGTCTCCAGTTGCACCACAGGACATCTAAAATGGTAAGATGGAGCTATACCCTACTGTTAAAAGCACCTTGGACATTGCGAGATACATTGTGGAGTTGTGACAGTAATATTTTACTATAATTGCTTTCTTAAGATGATGACAAAATGCAGCAATTTCTGTCATTTTTTTCAGTATGAGTTAAACCAAATACGTGTGATTCAGGCATATCCACTCGACAGAAAGCTTTGAATTTACATGATTAGAAAGCTCTTCAGAGTAAATGCAATTCATCAAGGCATTTCTCACAAGTACAATACCTGTGTCAGATTGGCCACTTTTCCTTTATGATGGTAGGAGAATGATCTTACTAAATTCAAGAAAAATCTCTGAATTACTTGCGCATGCCATCAGCTAGGTAGGCAATGTCTCTAATTAGTTCCAGATGTAAAACTTCATGTGCAAGGTTGAATGCTGAGTTGAAGTTCGTCCAAAGGAAAAAAAAAAAAGTACGAAGTGATAGTGCAGACTTATGAAGAAGTTTGTTTTGTTTTGTTTTTTCAGAAAATCAGCCCCTTCAAATCTATTGAATCTCACTAAATGTTAGTCAAAATCTTAAAAATAAAAAATGCTTAGCGAAGAGTGTTAAAAGGTTCTTTATTGTTGCAGTATCATTCAGGAAGGTTGTATATAGAAGCTTTCAGCAGGTTCTCTGGAATGTTGCCATAAAACGTAGTTACATGGTCTCAAGCTATCAATAACCACTTACAAACTGTTCTCTTATGCTAGTTTCAAGCTTATTGCAGAAGCATTGGTATTAATCCAAGATATGTGCAGATGGTTCATTACATATGATGACTGCTGGTAATCATATGAATGCAACACAATTGTTGCAACTAGTAAGAACTTGCATTTATTTTTAAAAAGCTGTGGTACTATGCAATAACTCAGATGTTTTTGATATTTTTGAGGTCCTGATTCTGCAGGAAACTTACTGGAGAGAAACTATGAGTTTGTTACGGCTTTATCTGGAGAAGATTATAGCAGAATGCGAGCAGAGTCAAAAACTAGACAGGTGCTCCCTTAATAAAGAAGTTGGGTGATCTTTTATTGTCTGTTTATTTCTCTATGTGAGCACAAAGGGCAAAATAAACCTTTAATTACGCTTGGTTGGATGAGTGTTGGTGAGATCATAATAATTACTGGTTCATTATTGGAAACTGCTGTACTTTTGACTCATGAGAGACTTAAGAATCTCTGTTAATGTTTAGTGACTTAATATAAAGAGTATATAGGCAAAAGAAATCAAAAGAAAACCTTTAAAATCAGCAACGCCCAAGAAGATGAGATTGTTAACAGAATTTTTCTGCAAGTTACTGATTATGTTTCATTTTCTTGGACAACTTGGATGTAGCAGTTTGATGAGATTAGCATAATCACCAAACATATACTTTATCCTAAATTTGATTTAGCAGTTATGGATAAAAATTGAATTTATTCAAATAGAATTTGGGTTTTTTTCAAATTAAATGCAGCTTGAAACACAGATTAAGGCCAAGATGCTAATGTCTAGCATCTTCTCCTAGAGCTCTGATGGTCACTGTTTTTGAGGTTTTGAGATACATACATACACATGCATACATATATGTGGAATTACTTCAGTCACTTTTAAATAGCCTGTATAACAGAGTCTTGCTCTAGTACCTTTCATGATTTTGAAGTGAATGGATACTTCACAGTTTATTATTTGTTTGACTTCTTAATTTGGAATTGCCTGTGAGAAGTCTGAGCATCTGACAGTCTTTTTTGAAAAAACATTTGAAGGTAATCTCTGAGAATTGTTATTCAGTGGATTAGTCACAAGCAGTTAGTTGGTTTTGCTTGAAATCTGATGGAAAAAAACTGAAAAATGAACAGTCTGTTCATTTAGGCTGTATTCATTCTGTGATTTTTCTCTTCAATTTGAAGATTGGAATCAGGCTTCTAAATCAGTTTTCCTAGGCTTCTAAATATGTTTTCCCAATAACATTGTAGTTTATATTTCTGATAATATTTGTTTCAGTTAACTCATTTAAATATTCACAGACAGCAGGTATTGCAAATGTTAATGTCTCTATGAGTATATTATTAAAATTTTTAAGAAAGTTAACCAATATTAGTTTGGACTGGGAAACTGAATCAATCTGGTTTTAAAGAGAAGAGGCACTGACAGAACTCTGCTTTGATTTGGACAGGTCCCTTCACAGGTTAAAATTTACTTTGCAAAGGATTTCGTAGACACTTCCTCCAGTATCAGTGTGATTTCTACCAAACTTAGCAAGGAAAATTAGTTCTGTTCATTTCTTGTACTGAATTGCACTATAGATGTGCAGCCACTCTAGGACTTCATGGATAAAATAAAGAGCTTGCTGTTAAGGTTTTCATGTAGGTACCAAGATACTTTGTATTCACAACTCACAACTCTTTCTTCCCTAAATATTCTAGTCGGTCAGCTGATTCATGATTGAGGTACCTATGCTACAGATATACTTTGGCCAGTCTTCATTTAGGACCCTAAGACTAAATATTGCAAAACGTACTTGTAAAGATTAATGGCTCTGTCTGGTGCCCTAGGAGCTTTGCTTGAGTTAACAGTGCTAAATGAACCATCAAAATGTCTGATACAAATACTATTGGGGCAAGAACCATACAAGGCTGAGGCGAACAAACCTGTTTCAGATCTGAAGCAGAAGTCAGTCCTTCCTGGAGACAGGGCAATGGTCAAGATGAACTCCTGAGGCCTTTTCCAGATAAATTTTCTATTTTCCAGTATTCTGTTGGGGGGGAGTAAAAAGTAAAACCTCAGTCAAAAGGATGTCTCCTGCCAGAAACATTCCCAGTTATATCAAAGTCTGTTGCTCACATTGGGAACTGACTGACCTTGCATGGTTATGCTGTTAGTTACCAAAATTTTAACTATCAGTTCAAAGTCTAAGGATTTCATACTGCCATCTAAATACAATCTAATTTAATTATTGGCCAGTTAAATTTAAGGGAGTATCTTATTGGTATGGAATGCCATGTGTCAACCGTGCATCTAACATACACCAGTCTCCTTTTTAGGCTAACATATCTATCTGTGAGAATTATAAGGCATGACTTAGAACTGTATCCTTTTAAAGCACTTATTTATTAAGTTTTGCTGCATTCAATGACCGTGTTGGTTATCTGGAAGCATTCTGGGCCTGTGCATTGTCAGGTCACTACTCTCCATCCTGCACTCAGCCTATCAGCCACATGAGAATGACTCATTCTCTGCAAATCTCTTGTCGCTTAGTAGCTGTTTGTAATGTGAAAGAGAGTTGGGAAAGTAGTGGTGAGGTAAGAGGAAAAGGGCTGGGGGGCAGAGTGTTCCTGGCTGCCTAAAAGGAACTTGTGAATGAGGGTATTACTTGACCTTCTAATTGGTGAGGATTTTTTTCTGTTTCCTCACAGATACAAGGTACATGAATTTACATGCTTTGCCCCTCTCTATTCTCTGTAGTATCCAGGAAAGTTAGTGATGCTTGCGGGCCTTTATTGTATGCATTTACTTATTTACCACCATGGTACCACTTTCTCTTTTTAATAGTACCTCTTTGTTACCTAGGGAACTGGTTACAGCCCTGCACGTTTCTTCCTCTGTTTGGTGCATCATGCTGCTCCTGTATGCCATACACAAGGTTCTCAAGTGTTTGAAAGACTGCACATCTGAAACCTGTTGTGCCAGACATGCGTTACAGCACTGGCACCAGCATGGTGGCTCAAATCAAAAAGGATAAAGGAGCCAAAGAGGAATTAAAAAAACAAAAAGGAGAAAAAAAGAAAGTAATAGCTAAAGTAATAGCTCTGTCAATGATGCATTGAATCTTGCTGTATGTAGGCTGAATTTGTTGTGGACAGGTGGATTTAATTCCCGATATTTAGTTGGGATAGCTGTAGAAAGTTGTTTAGCTTTTTTATGGAAACAAACTGCATGAATAACATTTGCTTCTAAACTAAAGTATGTATCTGTATCCCAGCCTAATAACAGGAGGTAATAGTTTGCCCTTCAAGGGATGTAACACAGAAGGAATGACAGAGAGCTTGAAGAGTAGCTATGAGGGCAGGAAATGTTAGTTATGGGAATGCTTCAGTGATCTGTCTTTTTCTTTGTTAATATAAACAGAACTTTATGGTTGATTGTAAATGGATTGCTTTGTCCCAAATATGATTCTCACCTGAATAACATATAGACAGTTCAAATTTTTATTCTTTATTATTTTTTTTTAAAGCATAAGAGGTTTAAATCTCAAACACTTCTCAATCCTAATGACTCTTTTGTTTTCAGAAAAGGAGATGAGGAACAAGTGGCTACTTTTGAAGTGTTGTAAAAATAATGAACTTCCAAGTTTCAGATGAATGCTAAGCAAAACAGCAATACTCACTCAGCAAACATGGAGAAGAATGTTTCCATTTATCTAGAGAACCCCAGGGGCTGCTTATAATGATGCAACTTGCAACAGACTTTCAGCAAAGTGTCTATGCATTTTAACAAATAGTAAAAGGCAGTCTCTTGAGACTAACAAGATAGAACCAAGATAAACTCGTCTTCACTGAATTAATAGAGGTTTATGGATTTATTTGGGGGGAAAAAGTTCAGTTTCTGAACTGCAGCAATTCGTGAATATACAGTTGATTGAAATATCTCAACTGAATTAGAAAATCAGATGCCATATCTCAGCGTCAGCATTGATCCACAGAGTATGTCTGTAAGCTTCTGAAATCACACCAGGGTTCTGGAAATGTGATTTAAACACAGGTCTTTGTGTAAAGCAAAGATGGTCGTTAAAAAATACCAGAGTTTAGAGAGACAGATGATAAAATAAAAAGGGGGGTATAGTCTAAGGGGAAACTACTAGGCTCTCAGTGATCCTATGAGAATGGGAATCTGAAGAGTTTAGGAGAGATGGCTGTGATGATATATACAAATCTTATTTTATATGCTTAAAGTGCTCAAAATAGGTTTCAATATAGATTGTATAATTTTCTGCTAGGTAGTATTTAATGAATTCACATTAGATTGCCAAATGGTTTATTTGGCAAAGTAGTCTTAGAGATCTTCTTTAAAAGGTCTTTAAAACTTTGGGTTTGTTGTATTCAAAATGTTCTGACGTTCTGGGTTTTTTCATTCAATGTGAATTTGAAATGGGAAGTTTCCTTTTATTGCTTTAATATATGGGATTGTTTAAATGGAATCTAGTTTCAGTAATTGATGGATGTTGAAACTGGGGAGAAAAAACATTGCATATGAATCATAACGCTGGGAAGGCAGGGCATCTGTGATAGGGACATGGTCACTTGCAAATGGTAGCTGCGTTTCATGGCAGTTCTTCAAGAACTGAACATGACATTTTTTGAGAAATAAGGATGAAAGTTTAGCTTTATGTACAGATACTTTTGCTATTCTCTCAACATTTGCACGTACTGTGTGACAGCTGTTTAAATAATGAATAGGTGGGATAAAATGCTCACTGTACTTCTCTTGGCCAAGTACTTAGAGAAGATTTAAGCTTAATAAACCTTCTGATAATTAAGTTTTAATGTAAGTAAGGATGATAATTACTCTATGAAGTTCAGTTGTGATAAAATTGCCACTGAATAGATGTATATAGCAAGGCTATGAAAACATTTCGCTACTGATAGAAATGTGACTTTCAGCTGTTTTGTTGTTGCTGGGGCTTTTTAATTAAACAAACAAAAAAAGAGCACGTTAATAGTTTATTTCCTTCTAAAGTGCAACAAGAATGCTGGGAAGTAATTTACAGACAAATGGAAAGCCCCCAAGCCTTATAGGTTTTAATTTGGGTCTCTCAAAAGACAGGCATAGAAAACACCCTTGATCCAAAAAAATATTACTTTAAAGTAGTGAAAGCATATCAGTCTTATCATTCGTTTGAGAGTCTTCCTTGCTTCTCTGTATCAGAGCTAACTTTTAACTGACTGTAACCAACAACAAATTACAGCAGTTTCTTCTGCATCAGTATATGAGTCAGCAAGTAGAGGATGGCTGAGTCAAACTCACCCTGATCCTTCCCTCCCACTCCCTGCCCAGCTGCTGCCTGTTTACTCCTTTGGGTATAGCCCATGATCCTGGAAGGCTACACAGAAAGTTAGAAATAGTGGATGTTCTTCCTCCTCTGCATGAGAACATAGGTGAAGTCTAACCATAACGTACCACGTCAGCATGAAGTTCAAGTACATCAGCTCATGTTCAGAAACAGGGCTTGGGACTTCGCTTAAAGCTGACCATTTCCACTGAACTATGGCCTCAGTGATTGCTCTAAAGGTTGAAAGTAGATGTTTGTGAATCTGGAATATCTGGCAGACCAGGATGTTTAACATCATCAGCTTGTTCAAATGTACTATGGCTTTAGAGTCCTGAATTTTTGGAACATTTCTCTAGCAATGTATTTCATATTTATGCATTTCTCCTGTAGTTTCCAAGACAGATTGTGTTTCTTCTTTTTCTTCCATTATTGAGAGGAAAATGATAGCAATGATACTGCCTGCATTTTCAGTGTATTTATTGCTTTATTCTTGATTTGTTTCAGACATACCTAAGGCACTGACTGAAGCTTTGTTCTGTTAGGCTTCCTCTGTCCCACAGCCTGGTATGCTTTGGCAATTTTCTGCTTAAATTCAGTGTTGTTTCAGTTTGCGATCACTTTTCTCTTTCCCTAATTTCAGATCAGTAACTTAGCACAAGAAAAATAAAGGCTTTTTGTTATCCAGGATTTGATTTCTGTGTTGAATTGCTTCTTTGTGGGGTGGTGGGGTTTTTTGTTTTATTTTTGTTTGGTTTTTTATGCCCAGTAAAAGCACTCTCGTATTTATAAAATGAAATTCCTTTCATAAAGTTTTCTAGGGAGAAAAATACAAATCTTTCTGTAATGGTCAGTCTTTGTGTTATTTTTCCAGTATGTAAGCTAACCTCGGTGTGCAAGACAAAGCTGTAGTAACTGGAGAAAGGCTGCTACCAATGCACCTGGCAAGGTCAAGAGCTCTCAGGGATGGAGTTGAAGGCCACATCAGCTCAAATGGGCTGAATTAAGATAAAAACAAATGGGGCTGATGAAGCATAAGGAACGTCTTTTTAACATTCTGGTATTTTTTGTAACTGTATGTTCATTTGTCTATACCTTTGAATCTATTTGAAATTGGCAACCCGCGCTGAGCACTAGGTTTAATCTGTATTCAACTCACTTGAAGTAGTAACCGTTTTGTGACAAAATCAGATAACAGAACTGATCTTTGTGCAAGTTTTACTGGCCTTATCCCGCATCATAACACAGACACTCAAGGTTCACAGGCTGAGAAACTTAAAATGAAAATAAAAATTAATAATAATAAAAAAAGCAGCTTGTATTCTTTCAGCTAATGAAGAGAAATTACTGTAAGATCCTGAAACCTGCTAATTCTGAAATCTTGTAAGAAGTAATAGAAGGTACAGTCAATACTACCTAGGTACTAGAGGTAATACTTCCTTTTAAAAATTGACTTGTAGTGCAATACAGTGTTTTGGTATTTTTCTGTGTAGACATTGCACTGAAGATAGTTTTTTGTTATTAACTATATTAATAGTTAATATTATTAATGAATATTTCACATGATGGATTTTCCACATTTTTTTACTAAACTAATTTCTATCCAAAAGCAACCTTATGCAGATGAAGAGTTTAAACAAATTTAGAAAACAGTAAATTACATTTCTCTTTTTCCCCCAATCTGTTAATGTCAATATAAATATTAAAAGAAAGTTCATAGAATTGCTTACACCTGTATTTGTTTTACTCTCTAATTATAATAAACCTCATTTAGTACAAAGATTTATATAAAATTATAAATAAAGATTAGTATAAAGTTAGTTTCAAATCAGCAAATAATGATAATTAATACTTTTCTAAGGAAAAAAACAATATGGGACTAAAATTGGCTACAGTCACTGGTTGGTCTGAGGAAATTACCTCAAAAGGAGATTATTTACTTTAGAGTTGTTTAGTTATTTCTGTTCTACATGTTTACAGACTTGCAGTCCTTGTAGCTGTGAAAAAATATATGTAATTTGATCAGACATTACCCAGATATGTAGCTATTCTAATGCAGAGGTTTGTGAGGGGCAAGGTCCCCTGCTGATCTGAGCAGGGCAGCGGAGATTCCCTGCTCCTGTGAGCCTTGCTGGCAGCAGGTGAGCAGAAGTCCCAGTGCAGCAAGGTGCAGTGGGCCTGCCCCACCAAGCTATCCAGCTCCATTGGGCTCCGTAATATGGGCTCTTCCATCCCTCTTGTGGTAGTTCCCAGAGAGAGATCTAATTTGCTGCTCTGCCCCTCTGGAAAGAGATGGGGAAGCCTCATCACTTTTTGAGAGGCAAGTGCTATGGTGTAAAAAGTAAAACCCATATCACAGTGTGTTTGAGCCCAGATTTGGTGAGTCTAGTCTGGGTCAACACAATTCCCAACTACAGTTTAAGTAGCAGACTAAGATAAGTTACAGGTTATAATGGTGACTGTCTATTTGGTTGTCTGCTTCAGTAGTTCCATACATTTTTGTTAAGCCTTTCTAAGTCCAGTTAAATGTGAAGATGAGGCTGGTCAACTGGGATCTAAAGACATGGTAGAATTACTCTGTATGTGCAGGTGCTTTTTTGGATAGGTGATCATTTAACCTTAGCATAAGTTAGAGAGTTGACTTCTGTAATATAGTTCTGAGGTTTTAATTCATGAACTTAAAATGTGTATGCTAACACCTTGAGTCATCTAACCCTTAATCATCCTTCAAGCGAATCCACAGACTACTTTGCAAAGCGCGGTCAGTGGTTAACACATGAATCAGTGCATTGTGTTGACTTTATCTTAAGCCACAGCCTTTGCAAAAGATGACAGCAAGGGGAAAGAAGGATCTAAAAAAAAATCTGTAGTGTTGATATTTCAGAAAAGGAATCCTGCCTTCTGTTAATTTTCTGACTAAAAGAAACCTGCCTGAGTCACCACAACTGGTTGTTGTGAAGACTACAATTTAGAGAAATTAGGGAAATAATGCAACTCTTTCTGGCAAATTCTTATGTTTGTCACAAAGATAATTTGGCTGAAGTAATTGGCTTGATTTAGAATTCAGGTGCTTTGGGCCTTGTAAGTAATACTCATTTGGCTTGAATAGAAGATATTGGGGAAGAAAAATCAGTCAATCATTACTGGCATAACAAGTGATGATCAAATTAAAGATGATGTCTTAAGGTGCCTCTTTTTTTCCTCTGTGTGCATATTTAGCACAGCAGATGGTCAATGCAGTCATAATAAACTGGTGGGAATATTTAATTAAATGTAGGGTATTATTCTTTGGCTGATGATCAGAGTAAATATTTTGTAATAAGGGAGAGTCCTTGCAGAATTTTGCTGGTACATGAAAAAATCACATTTGGGAACAGAAATGTGTTGAAAGGAGAACTTTCTTTACAAAATTAAGACATCTCAAATGTTAATTCCTTTTATATGTGTTTTTGTTCCTACCACCAATTCCCTATTACTCATTACTACCCAGTTATTACAGATAGCATGAGAAATCATTTTAAAATTGATAGTCATAGAATGGAATGAGTCTAACTTAAAGTCAGCAACTGTTTAATTGGCAATAGTCACATTTTTTACTGAATACTGAGGGGCTTGGATGAAACGGTGAAAAAGCATAGGTACAATCAAGATCCCTGTTAAAGCAGTGATGGTTCCCAGGTATTGAAGGAAGCCTGTTTGCTCTTGTTGGGAGTTATTTCTGCTCCCTCTGTGAAATCTCAGGACTGAAAACATCTTTCCATGGTTGGAAAATTCCTCCACCCTCATGTGTGCAAATGTCCACTAGTCCAGCAGTGATACTCCTCCATCAATAACCTAATTATCTTTTCACCCTAACCAGTTTTTTTAATATCATGACTTTCTTTCCTCCCATAGAGCAGCTTTCCCCCCNTATTAAAATAGGCTAGTTTAATAACTGGAGGGAGGAAGATCAGCTAGAAATCTGAAATACATACAATTAGAAGGCAACTGAACTGAAAAGCAAATTATCTTACTGAGTGCATCTGTCTCTGAACTGGGTAGGTCATGCCCTCTAGCCAGGATTTTCTTTTTAAGAGTCCTTCACCTTACAGGCAGAGAACATCATCTAATTGTAAGAAGGCTGAGAACCTAATTCTGAAGGACATTTAATTTTATGGGGGCATTAGAAATAAGTTGTCTTTTCTCTGAATCTCTCCTGACAGAATTAGTGTGTGGTTTTGAAAGGGTAACAAGACCTGCTGTTTGACGCTATCCCATTTCACTACGGGGAAAACCAAAAATTTGGGTGGGAAGCACTGGGATGGATAGCTAATGTCTCTTGATTTCTAGACACACACAAGCAAAAACATAATTGTCCACACACAACTGTACTAGTGTTACGTTTGTACAGTTAAGCACACAGGTCTGGAAGGTCCAGAACTTTAAGGAGTTTTAGTATCAAAGGTACCAATTTCTCTTGAAAGATGACATGTAAATAGGCTAGCACAGAATTTTAGTCTGTCCTCTTTGGTTAGACTGGATTTTGATAGGACTGTGGCAAACTGCATGTAGCCAAACTGATTAAGAAAGCTTTTGTGCTAATGTTGGCTAAACTTACCTACTGCAGAAATAAAATCCTGTGGGGTAGAATCCGATTAACAGCAAACAGGGAACTAGCAAATCCCTCCAGAAAGCAGAAGACTCTAAGTATTATCAGTAAAAGTCCACCTTTGCAAATTAGCAGTGGAAAAATTGTTTTAGCTATTACTGTATAGGAATAAACAAAGCAAGTTCAAAACTAACAGCAAACCCCCAGTGCTACAGAGCTTCTTTATTTCCTTAGAGATCCTTCCTGACTCAAAGCTTTCAGATGCATCTAAATTCACAGATGAACACTCTCAGCACAAGGGACAATGTGAGATGGGTTGTTTCTACAGCTTCTGTTAGGTCCAGGATCTTCACTGAAATCTGTAGTCACTAAAGTAGTGTATGCATATGCATTTCTAGCTAATTGTAATAATTGTTTTAGAGTTAAATCTCAAGAGTACAGAGGAAGTGTTCTGATTTATTTTACAATTAAATAAAGGGATGTTTTTGTGGGATTGGTTGGGGTTTGTTTGTTTTTAAATACCTTTGGGACTACAGATTGTTAAACCCCGCTTAAGCAGTCAAGCCCAAATGGGTAGATGCCTTTTGAAGGGGTCCAAATGGAAGAACAGTGTCTTAAATATACATAAGTTTGGTTACGACTGTAAATATTTACTATGGAAATATGGCACCTGGACAGCAAAAAAATAGAGAGGAAGAGAGGCAGTCCAATTTTATGTTTTATTTGAACAACATGGAAAGGGTTTGAGCAAAGACGACTCAAACAGGGATTCATAGAAAATTGCATCCTCCATTTCACTTTTTATTGTGGTTATTAGTCAAATCTTCTGCTGCACTGATGCACTTTCACTGCTCCCTCCCCGAGCTTTGCCAGCTGATACCAGCTAAAGATGTCTGATGTAATTCTCACTTTCTTCATGCTGTAACTTTAACTGCATGTCTCTCACCATTTAAGTCTGAGGGGTAGAAAATAATTCCTGCTGTTAGAAACAGGTTGTGAGTTTTGATTGGGAGTCAGTAGCTGAAGAGGAGGGGAGCAGAAGCATGGCGATGAAGAGGCCTGGGCTGCTTTGCCACAGGCTTCCTGTGCCACTGAGCAAGCCACTTAATCTCCCTATACCTGTTTCCCAGCTATATGCAGGGATAATAGCTTTTCCTTAGCTTACTGCAGTGTTGTTAGGATAAAGACTCTGAAGGGATTAGGTCCAGTAGCTGGAGATTTTAAACGCACTTTGGATGGATAAAACAAGTTGCTGAAAGCAGCTATCAAGGTCCTCATATAAAGTGTACCAAAGTCACAGTGGTGGCCTGGCATCCTCCTGACATCACATTGTGCATTTCCGTTCACTAGCCTGACTAACAAAAAATTTCTCCTACGTAGCTCACGTGAACAAAAATGGATGTATGTGTCAGGCAGCTTCCCAAAATGTTAGATACGCAGTCATCCTTAATGTTCTTTCAGTCAGTGTTGAAATGGAAAACAGTAATGCTGGATATCTCCAGTTCTCTCTTAGAGTTGCAGCTCTCTGTAACCATTAAAGCTGAGTAGTAAATTGCTTCCAAAATATCCAGGTGAGAGGAGAAATCTTAGTCATGATTCTGACCTACCAGTTTCAGGCCCAGCAAGTAACCGTAGAACTGAGGACATCTGAGTCAGCTGAGACCATTTTACTGAATCACTAGGACAGTCCCCAAATGTTCTTCATAGGTGGCTGCATACATACACAGACCCAGCACCTGCTTCCAATCAGTCAGCTTGCTCCTGTGCTAACTGAAGCAAAATCTGTCACAGTAGGGGATGAGGATGTAACTAATGTTATGTAAAGAATGACCTAACTGCTGAGGCTCTAAGCGTATGGTACTGTTGTCCTGAAGGAAGTGTACTCGTCACTTCCCAGAGTGGACCCCAGTGCTCTGACATTGCAAAGTGGTTGCAGTTAAAGAGTAGTTTTCACCAACAATAATGGAGCTTTGTCCCCCTTTCAAGATTAATTTGACCTGTTCTTGGAAGTGAATATTCTCAGCATGAATGGTAACTTTTTTCCTTTTCCTAAAAAAAAAACCCCAGCCACAAAATACACAAGTCTGATGGCTAAGGGCCCAGTAATGGAACTTCTATATGGATTTTTGCATTCTTTTGTAAGCTCCCAAAAATCATGCCAGGCCATGAGAAACTGGACTTTAAAATTGTGATGCTTCATGTATTTCAAAAGAAAGCCTCTCTAACATTGTGCTAATGTTTTGCGTAAATTGCTTTGAGTAATGCTTCTGAGCAATTATAAGCTGATATGACACAGTACAGAGGCAATAATAGAAGAAGTATGTAAATGTAGGCTGGACTTTTCTTCTAGCATTTTTGCACTAAGATATCCCAGAGAATATTGCTGTGTTCTAGTGATGTAGGCTTTCAATTCCCTTCTTTACTAGAAAACTTGGGTTCAAAGATAAACTCTTAACAGATGCCTTGTGAGGCTGGAGCCACATTAGCTCACAGAGATACTGCCTTATGCTGCTGCCCCGCCAGGATGGTTTCTACAGAGCTCAAACACTGGTAGAGCTGAGCCAGAAGCATGGAGACCCCTCTGTCCTGTTCTGCATTGCCTTGGGAGGTTAGGAGGGGGAGAAGTGATGCAGGTATCTTTGTACTTGTTTTGTCTATTTTGGATATTACATGCTGCCTAATGTTGAGAGAGGGCTCAGGCCTTGTTAACCTGCATGATCTGCTGGCGGTAGTAAATCCACGTGCTTAAGGACTGACTTCCTAGAGCCTGGCTGGGAACCTGTACTGTCCCCTCTGCTGTGGGTGCTGCATCTCTTTTGATGAGCACTCTTCTGCTTGCAGCAGCTCGTTGCTCTGACCCATGAGGTCGTGAGCGAGGCAGCTGCTCTTACTGTGTAAGGAGAGCACAACTCCAGAGACAAAAGCTTTGGAAAGAGTAGCTCTGCACTGCAGGCAGCATCCAGCTCTGGTTACTCTTGTATTAGATTTTATGTATTTAATTAAGATGAATATGTTAATTAGAAGCTTGCTGTACCTTAGCATAAAGATTTTCATCTCTCTTTCGTAGTTACGGTAAGTCCTGCTTGATGGTCAGGGCAGCCGTAGAAACGCACATTCTTCTCATCCATTCCTCCCTTATGCAGAGAGAAGTCCCAGGACATACAGTTGAAACCAAATTAGATGGCAGCAAGGATGCTGGAAGAGAACAAACTGGGAAGTGTCTACTTCATGCCACATCATTTTAAGGACAGCTTGGGGGGTGCAAAAAAGATGAAAATTACTAGGCAGAAAAGGTATATGGCAAAGCACTGGAATTATGAGTTATCACACAGCTTTGAGCAAGAACACCACTGCACTTATAAACAATGCTTACTAGACAAAACATGGCCAGGAAAAAAGGCTTCTCACGCACTTCCCTTCTGTAGTCTCTGGGATGCTAACAGAGGGGAGAGGGAAGCTCTGTTAACAGTTGTAGTAGTGAGCAGTGTGACACAACATTTCCATAGAAAAAAACTGCTTGTGTTGAGTGAGAAAAAGGTTATTTGTTTCCCTGACTGCAAAGAGATTTCACAATTTCAATTTTAGCTCTGTTTTTGTACCAGTAGCTCCCTTTGAAGTTGTTAATGCTCCAAGGAGATCTTGTTTTGCATTATTTGAGTTTGAGTTTGATATACATTATAGTCAGATTTTGATCTTTTGTGTCAACATAAACTCAGAATAAATCTTGTTGGCATCCTGGCCTGTGGTCTTTCAACGGAGTAATTCCATTGCAGGTGGCAGCAGTACCTGGTCTTTTATGTTTTTAATGGTGGCTGTGAAGTCCTCAAAAGACAAGCAATTTGTGTACAGCTCAAGTTCTTTTAACTAAAGCTTGATAATGGCATTCTCACTCACAGTTAAAAAAGAAGTGTAAGATACAGCAGTGCTCTAGTAAGGGTCAGCATTATCTGTAGGGATCTCAGCCCACAGGCAATACTGTCAAACTGAATTTTGCAGCTTAGGGTACCCTTGGGGAACTAATGATAGTGCCCCTAGGCACTTTGACAGTATTAATGGGGCCATAATTCCAGCAGTATTAATCAGACCCCAGGACGTAAAAAGGAATGATTCACACAGAAACACTGTGTTCTCTCAGTCTGTCACTGTGGGAAGGCATTGGTAATGCATGAGTGGGATTTGTGATATTTTTCAGTTCACAAGCTTAGGGATTTCCTCTGCAGCTTCAGGAAGGGTTTTATTTCTCTGCAGGAAGAAGTGACAGAGGTCCCTTGAAAGGAAAGGTAAGGTTTCACAGGTTAAAGTGTGGGTGTGAAGAATGACTGGCTAAGGTTGAGGGACCCTGTTCAGGCCAGCAGAGTGACTTGTCTGCAGAAGCTCATGTACTGAGACAGACCAGATCTGTTGTTGGATTTTAAGGGACTTGTGATTTGCCTTTTTATTTAAAAAAACCCAAACAACAAAACAAACACAAAACAAAAAACAAGCTGCGGAAAGTCTGTGTCAATGCTTAAGAAAAGAACTGATGTACAGGAGATCAGGGCTCTGTTCACAGCGTTACTGTGCATATTTATCCAGGGTCCATGGCAGACATTCAAGCCTGGCCAGCACCTCTGGTGGGGCATTTGGTGACCGCCAGTGAGGTGGTTACGCATTGCTGAATACCTGAGATGACTAACCATGCTGTTTGCAATTCTCACCCCCACTTCCTCCTCCATTTCTTTCTCTTCTCCTTTTGTTTATCTTTACTTGGTTAGCTTCCAGCCAAACACCGAGGAGCAGGGGAGCGCATCATTCAGCACACCAAGGAGGAAGGCAGGGTTGCAGCCCTGGCTCACATAGCATCATCACAAAATACCTGTAGCAGTGTCTGTTTCCTTAGTGGGACATAAGTTCTGCCCTGCTAGTCAGGCCTGTTACCAGTTTGGGCCCATTGGCCTAAGTTAAGTAGATAATCTGAAGTGCTTGCTGTTTAAAAAGACAGCAAGGAAGGGGAAGAGTTTGATATGGTCCTATCAAGAAAGAGTGTGAAAACCAATTGCAGCATGGGAGGGAATGGGACACCAGGATTGTGGTCCAGGAATGGAAAATGTGGACTGTGAGACAATGGAAAAGTAACTCCTTTTAAGAGAAACGTACTTTTGACTTCTTCCAGCAAAGGCGTAGTGAACAAGTGAAGTAATTTTTTATGTTCTCTGGCTTTGATCTAGGTCTTCTCCAGCTCCTGCCCAAGGTCCCACCAGTGCTGGGGCTGCAGGGCCACCTCCTGCTACCAATGTGTCAAGCAACAAACGGCTGCAGCAGACACAAGCCCGGGTGGATGAGGTAAGTGGCTCTAGGTGATTTGTTGCTCACCAAAAGGTACTGATGTGATTATATTTTATTATTATTATTATTTTATGATGCTTTCCTCCCTGGTGATCCAGCAACTCCTGCTTGTCTGAAGGCAGAGGATCTAGGAAATGAGGTTTACCAAAGGCTGGTATTCATGACAAAGCAGATGGTACAAGAGAGATCTGAGTATGAACATCCCTGTACCAGTAACACTTCTGCAGCATAAACATGGGCATTGGTGCCAGTTCAGGAATTTATCCCAATCAATCAGGTTAGGAGGAAATGTCATAGAGGAACCAGCTCTTTTAATGATTCTTGCGTTCCTAAATGTTAGACACTAATCTCACGGGCTGTTTCACAGGAACAGACCATCGGCTTCTTATAGATAGGTTCAACCCATGTGAATTGTACAGGTGAGGGCTGTGTTCATTAGCCAGAGCTTTGTTGAATAATTGTCACAATTTGTCCCCAAAGAAAGGTACCCGCACGTGATGTCATAACAGCACCTTCAACAAATCCCTGCTCCTTTTTTTTGGTCTTGGAGGACCACATGCATGTTCTAGCATGAATCCTTAAATCCTTGTAGCATACAGAATACTCTGCCACCCTGGCTGTAATGCCAGTCTTCATCTATCTGGTGTTGTAATGGGAATAAGTGAGCATTCCGCCACTCATGGGTGCAGTCCCTGAGCATACCAGCAGCGTTCCTGCACACCTGCTGTACAGATTTGTGTGCTGAGTATTAAGTACAGAGTTTTACTAAACCCCTACAGAGACTTAAGTAACTTATTGTTTACTGTCCATGGGGGAAGCGGCCAGGGATTGTGTGATTCTTTAATGCCAATGCAATAAAATACACATCAGAAAATAGCTATTTGCATGCATAAAGGCATCTATTTTCAAAAGCTCCAACTATGCTTTAAAAATAGTAGAGAAGACCTCACGATGATCCAGCTCAAATGCATTTCTTAAGATGAATTAATTACACCTGTCAAATTGAGCATTGTCTTTTTGAGAACTTTTTCTTTGCTGAAGATCAGAAACAGGGTCTTCCTGGCCTCCCCATTGCTAATGCTCAGAGCTAATCACAAGAACATTCTCCGGCTGCAGAAATGTCTGCAGAAATTTCTAGGCCTGGTTCCCTCATTATCACTGATTTTCACATCACACTAACTACATTGACGTTAGTGGAGTGTCTCCTGCAGTGAGGAAAGGAATATTACATTTCAGCTTTTGTCTTGGTTCAGAATAATGAAATAAACTTCTTGTCCTGAACGTATTATGTCATGATGGTGCTGTAATGGTTTGTGTGAGCTACAGCAAAAGTATTGTCCCTAGAAGATGAAAAATAATTGCTAGTTATTATTTAAAACAAGTGATGCAGGTCAGATACATAGGGTTCTTCAAGCAGATCAATGGAGATGGCTCCATTGAGGCTAGTGAACCTCCATTTTGTGTTTAAGATAGTATGTATTCTGAGACTTTTCACTCAAGCCCGTGGAAATTTGTCTTCTTGTAAAGCATGATGGAGTAATTTTGGCAGAAACTCTTACCCAGTATGAGGGGACAGTGAGTAGCTCTTGGGTTTGACAGTTATGTGGGTGATAATCAGAGTCCACGTTTTTTAACCCCAGTTTGACAGGGAGGCTGAAGTTGGTATGAGTTTTGAATGGATAGCACATGGTCAGTAGATCCTTGTTTCGTAGGGAAATCAGAGCACAAGATTAGCAAAGGGAGAAAAATGCCACGGGGCTTTCAGTACTGTGAAGTCACTAGGGTGAAACTGTTTTATAGCACCTAAGGATCTGATCTGCTTAGCATTACTTTGACCTTCCTACTAGATGTTTCCTAGTTTTTTCTTTCATGTCTTGTGGGAAAGTAAGCTATAGGTGGCAGCAAACACCACACCACAGCACTCCACTTCTCTGGCTGTTCTGCACAGCATTTCAGACCCAAACCCAAAACTCCGCAACACAATCACGACTTTGCTTAAGAGAAAATTTTTGGTGTTAGTAAAATGACTGACGTTTTTAAAGCTACATCAATGCTGATACAGTATTTCAGCTATGCCCTTGTTGAGTTTTCCCCTCTGATTTCTCTGAGCATCCTAGAGCTTATTTTCTAAGGCTCAGACCTTGGTTTTAGTCTAAACATACATTTACATCTGGACAAGTCTTCGACTGCAGACAGGTTAAAAATAGTTCTGGGTTAAAAAAAAAAAGGAGAGAATCGGTAGGAAATGTTCAAATATTTTGTTTTAGCATTTTTAAATACTTCAAAATTTTCACTATGAAACATTGTGCCAAGACAAAATTCAGCTAAACGCTACCTGAGAAATGAAAACAAAAGGTTTTTATTAATTTGATATGCAGTTAAATGTTTGGAAGGTTTTGGGTTGGAAAAGCTAGTAAGAAAATTTGGGTTGACCAAAACGTTTGATTTTGTTTTAGGTTTGGTAAATAAGTGAAACAGATCTTTTGAGTTTTGGAACAGCATTTATGCTAGTGCTTTCAAAGATTCTTGCTACAGTTTCATCTCACTGTATTTAAATCGTGTCTTTTTTAAATAATTCTGGGGTTTTGAAGGTAACAATTATATTAAATACAAACAACATGGACTTCCTTATTACAGAGTATGAGAAGTGACAGACCAGCAATCATATTCACTGCTAGAATAAGTGGACACAACTTTACTGAGCTTGGTATACTGTCTAACAGATTCACAGATGCATAGGGGTTGGAAGGAACCTCTGGAGATCATCTAGTCCAACCCCACTGCTTCAGCAGGATCACCTAGAGCACATGGCACAGGGTTGCATCCAGACAGGTCTTGAATCTCTCCAGAGAAGGAGATGCCACAACCTCTCTGGGCAGCCTGTTCCAGTGCTCCGTCACCCTCATAGTAAAGACGTTTTTTTCTCATATGGAGATAGAACTTCCTGTGTTCTAGCTTGTGCCCCTTGTCCTGTCACTGGGCACCACTGAGAAGAGTCTGCCCCCTTCCTTTAGACACCCACCCTTCAGGTATTTATAAGCATTGATGAGATCCCCTCTCCTCCAGGCTAAACAGCCCCAGCTCTCTCAGCATTTCCTCATATGGAAGATGTTCAAGTCCTCTAATCATCCTGGCAGCCCTCCACTGGACTCTCTCCAGTAGTTCCCTGTCTTTCCTGAACTGAGGATCCCAGAACTGGACACAATACTCCAGCTGTGGCCTCACCAGGGCAGAGTAGAGAGGAGGATAGATAAGCTCCCTCGACCTGCTGGCCACACTCTTCTTGATGCACCCCAGGATACCGTTAGCCTTCTTGGCTCCGAGGGCACACTATTGGCTCATGGAGAGCTTGTATCCACCAGGACTCCCAGGTCCTTCTCCGGAGTGCTGCTTCCCAGCAGGTCAACCCCTAACCTGTACTGGTGCTTGGGGTTGTTCTTCCCTAGGTGTAGGACCCTACATTTGCCCTTCTTAAATTTCATAACGTTTCCCTATGCCCAACTCTCCAGCCTGTCCAGGTATCACTGAATGGCAGCACAGCCTTCAGGTGTGTCAGCCACCCCTCCCAGTTTGGTATCATCAGCAAACTTGCTGAGGATACACTCTGTCCCCTCGTCCAGGTCGTTGATGAATATGTTAAATAAGACCGGACCCAACACTGACCCCTGTGGCACACCACTAGATACAGGCCTCCAGCTAGACTATGCACTGCTTATCACAACCCTCTGGGCTCTGCCATTCAGCGAGTTTTCTATCCACCTCACTGTCCACTCATCCAACCCACACTTCCTAAGCTAGCTAACGAGAATGCTACGACAGTGTCAAGAGCCTTGCTGAAGTCAAGGTAGACAACATCCACTGCTCTCCGTTAGTCCACCCAGCTGGTCATGCCATCATAGAAGGCTATCAGATTGGTCAGCTATGATTTCCCTTTGGTCAAACCATGTGGACCACTCCCAATAACCATCTTCTCCTCTAGATGTTTATTAATAACCCCCAGAATTAGCTGTTCTATTTAAATTAGCGATGAATTTTCACAGGATTTCTATTCAGAATTACTTGCTTGCTAAAAGAGGATTTTCCTCTAACTCAACATATAAAATATATGCACGAATGGACCTTACCTGTTGTGTACTGGCTGTGCACACTTTTTTTGCGAAGGCTGTGCAAAGAGGTGGCATGAGCTCCCTGCTACTCTTCAGGCTGAATTTTCTCAGGTAAAACTTTCTCCT
The DNA here is from genome assembly GCA_013399095.1 of Psophia crepitans. Taxonomy (NCBI): domain Eukaryota; kingdom Metazoa; phylum Chordata; class Aves; order Gruiformes; family Psophiidae; genus Psophia; species Psophia crepitans. The sequence goes on from VWZZ01007540.1 coordinate 113,591, forward strand.
CGACTTTCAAGCAGGACTTCAAGTTATGGCTGGGAAGATACCTTGTCTGAGAAAGACCTGCAGAATGAGTAAATTCCTTGGTCAGGAAATGCATACACTTCCCTTTAGAGTGGCCTTTATCTCACCAATTTCTCTAGTTCAGGTAAGGAAATTAAATTAAACATATAAGGAAAATAATGGCTTGGTCTTAGCGATGACTAGAAAAATGTCAACCAAATTATAGTAGAGGTACTGGTCTCTACCAGTTTTATCTGTAGTGAAAAGGCTAGTTGTAGGCTAAAAAAAATCAAAAACATTAATGAAACTAATTACAGTATTTCATAATGTCCCTTTATTTTTTACCTTTAAGGGCATCTGAGCACAGTATAGCTGTGTTCATCTTGTTCTCATTCCAAGGCACGGTTTTTGAGGCACTGTCCAGGTAACTGCCCTCACATACTATTAATGCAAATGGCTGATTTCAGTATGATATGTGATATTCCAGACTGTGAACATACGGGTGACCTTCAGCTTTACTGCGTGTGGAATCTAACGTGAGGCTCTGTCTTTGCAGGTGGTAGACATCATGAGAATGAATGTGGACAAGGTGCTAGAAAGAGACCAGAAGCTATCAGAGCTTGATAACCGGGCAGATGCATTGCAAGCAGGTGCTTCACAGTTTGAAACTAGTGCAGCCAAACTGAAGAGAAAATACTGGTGGAAAAATTGCAAGGTAAGGAATATAAACTCTTGTTAAGAATCACTTCATGGCAGACATTAATTTCACTTGCATTTAATAGGACTTTGCTTGCAGGATGGCATCTCTAGGTGGTCTCTTGTCAAGGGGAGAAAGAGATACCTTGCCCTCTAGGCTCCAGGATAAGTCATCAAGCAACTTTGATCTTTACCAGAACCTACTCTTTAGATAATTTCTGCAGTATATAAAATGTATATACAAATTTTAATACTTTAGTGCCTGCAGATAGGCATGGGAGAGCATTCTATGTTAATTCATGTCAGTTCGCTGCGTGAAGTACAAAACCTGAACCTGCAGTGAATTCTAGTAGTGGGAGAAAAGAAGCTTTTTCCGTGTGGAAGATCATCAGCCTCTTGATCTCTCTTTTGGATAGTAAACTACCAAAAAAATACTTGGTTCCACAAACTGCTGTGATACGTAAGGAAATGACAGTCACTTTTAGACAGGGGCAGATTAGGATAGAGCTTTAATCAACCAGCTCTCTCCTCTGCTGTCTTCAGTGTCTTATCCACTCCCATGAGCAGAGGGAACCTTACTGTCCTTCACTTTTTCAGACCTCTCCACGATTTGTGTTTTCTGGACCCAGAAACTTCAGCTCCTCTTGTTCATACAAGACTTATATCCTTGCTTCTTTCTACTCAGGCACCACCAACACATAAAGACTATACCAAAAGTTCAGCTTCATTTCCATTTCTCTTCAATACTATCTTTGCTGCTGATCATTCATGTCCACCCAAATAAATCCACATGTTCCCAAAGGAGAATCTCACATGTATCTCTTACCAGTCTGTTGCTTTGTGTCTTCAAGTCACAGTGCTATGAAATGCAAAGCAAGGCAAAATATTCTGGGTAAACTACATACATAAACAATCTAGAAATAAGTGGATCTAGGTTAGAAATTCAACCAAGCAGTTCCTCTGGTCATCTTCTAGCTATTGCCCAGTTGTTTTGCCTGACAGCGCAGGAAGCAAGGCTTTTGGGAGCTACAGACACAGAATTTGAGTAAGGTTCACCCATGCTGACTGCAGTCACCACAATGACCTACATGACACTAGACCTTCAAACCTACCCTCATTCTCCTTTCCTCATTGTCCCTTCCTGCTTTACCCTGAAAAACAAACCCCCTATCCTTCCTCTGGCTCCCAAACTCTGGAAGGAGAGGGGAAACTAAAAAATTCTCCTGCAAGCCAATGGCTGTCTCTGTCCTTGAGACATATGTTGGGAGGAATGAAGGCCTTGATTTGACTTGTCCATTGTTGCTGTTTTTTAGCTTTTCCGTTCTCACTGGGCTAGTGATGGGAATTGGACTGCAGCCTCTCTGGTGGTCTCATTAGCATTCAGCAAGTTTCCTGTGGGGGGCTTTATGCCACACAACTCAGTGCTGGTATGGTCTATGCACAGCTGGCTCTGATGTATTTGTTCATATGGGAACAGCCTTCAACTTTGTGATGAGCTATTTCCAGGCTAACACACTGGAAACCATGCTGGCTAGCATGGGCTGCCTCTCTCAGGAGCACAAGTACACAAAGCCAGCACAAATAGCTGCTAGGCATGAGACATCTTCCTGCTGTCTATGGAAACATGGTGAAAAGTGATCACATTACTCTGGCATAAAGTGGCACATGGCCACATGTGAATCCAGCTACTTAAACCACCTCTGGAGTTGTTTTACTTTGGAAACTTACTTTTTCTTTCCTTTGTTGCTGGAAATGGATGAGGTTCGTCACTGCAGCTTAGCTGACAAGCAAGAATTTGCTAGCTTTGACAAGAGGCTATGTCCATTGCTGGTTGTCAGCTGTTCCTAAAATTGACACTGAAGTTGGGGCCTTAACAAGTCTGTTGCGGTGAGTCTTTGCAAGAATTAACAGTGCAAGTAATGAGCCACTAAGTAAATGCAAAAAACTAAGGGATTAATGTCTTTCACATGAAAAACCTGACTTTCTCTTTTTTTTTTTTTCTCGTAACTTTCTTTTTACAGATGATGATCATCCTTGGTGTAGTATGTGCAATCATTCTCATTATAATTATAAGTGAGTAATTATTTTTCTCTTTGTTTATGATCTCAATAGTTCTGTGATTTATGAAGTGCTGATACATTAAAAAACCAACATGGATATAAAATATTTAAACTGATTAATTTGTGAAATTGCCCTTCTAGTGTCATGCTGTTATAGTAAGAATTACTGCAAACTCTCTGGACACTTAGGTAGAATTTCTTGACATTTAATGTATTTTACATTAGCATGTTACATAACTTTCCCTAGGATTAAAGACTCTCCCTTTTCAGGTTTATATCAATTTTTATGCAGTTTCTGCTATCTTCCTTTCATTACAACTGGTGCCACAGTCTTGGTGTTTTCTAGCGAGAACAGTAATGCTTGAATTACCTCATGCCTATAAAAAGAAGGTGATGGCCCACAGGCAAACGGGCATATGATGAAATTTTTAAAAGCATGTAGGTGCTTGGTTCCCACCAAATCAGCTGGAACTTGAGATGTTCATAGAATCATTAAGGTTGGAAGAGACCTCAAGGATCATCTAGTCCAACTGTCCCCCCACCACCTATTACCCACTAAACCACGTCCCTAGGTACCACATTCAACCTTTCTTTAAACACCCGCAGGGACGGTGACTCCACCACCTCCCTGGGCAACCCGTTCCAATGCCCGACCACCCTTACCGAGAAGAATTTTCTCCTCATCTCCAACCTGAACCTCCCCTGGCACAACTTGCAGCCATTCCCCCTTGTCCTGTCACTAGTTATCTGCGAGAAGAGGCCGACCCCCAGCTCACCACAACTCCCTTTCAGATAGCTGTAGAGGGCAATAAGGTCTCCCCTGAGCCTCCTCTTCTCCAGACTAAACAAGCCCAGTTCCTTCAGCTGCTCCTCATAAGACCTGTGCTCCAGCCCCTTCACCAGTTTCGTTGCCCTTCTCTGGACACACTCCAGGGCCTCGATGTCTTTCTTGTGGTGAGGGGCCCAAAACTGGACACAGTACTCGAGGTGCGGCCTC
>VWZZ01007540.1:117524-136225 GCA_013399095.1 Psophia crepitans
TGCACTCAATTCCCTCATCCAAATCATCAACAAAGACGTTGAAGAGGATGGGCCCCAACACTGACCCCCTGGGGAACACCACTCACAACTGGTCACCAGTTGGATTTCACTCCATTCACCACCACTCTCTGGGCCCGGCCATCCAGCCAGTTTTCAACCCGGCAAAGACTGTACCTGTCCAAGCCATGGGCCACCAGCTTCTCCAGGAGAATGCTGTGGGAGACTGTGTCAAAGGCTTTGCTGAAGTCTAGGTAGACTATGTCAACAGCCTCTCCCTCATCCACCAGGCGGGTCACCTGGTCTTAGAAGGAGATGAGGATGAACAGGCAGGATTTGCCTTTCAGGAACCCATGCTGGCTGGGCCTGATCCCCCGGTTGTCTTGTACATGGCGTGTAATTGCCCTCAAGACGACTTGCTCTGTAACCTTCCCTGGCACCAAGGTCAGGCCTGTAGTTCCCCAGATCCTCCTTGCGACCCTTCTTATAGAAGGCATCACATTAGCAAGCCTCCAGTCATCTGGGACCTCTCCGGTTGACCATGACTGCTGATAGATGATGGAGAGCGGCTCAGCAATCACATCCGCCAGCTCCCTCAGCACCCTCGGGTGGATCCCATCTGGCCCCATGGACTTGTGACAGTCCAGGTGAAGTAGTAACTGTTTCGACCTGAATTGGGGGGTGTGTGTGTGTTATTCTGCTCCCTGCCCCAGACTTCCAGGTCAGGAGGCTGAGTACCCCAAGGATAACTGGTCTGACTACTGAAGAGAGATGTAAAGGCAGCATTGAGAATCTGAGCTTTTTCCTTATTCTCAGTAGTCATGTTCCCCACCGCATCCAGTAAAGGATGGAGATTCTCCTTGGCCTTCCTCTTAATATATTTATTTGTAAAAACATTTTTTGTTGTCTTTTACTACTGTGGCCAGGTTGAGCTCATGTTGGGCTTCAGCCTTCCTGAATTTTTCCCCTGCATATGCTAGCAACAAATATGTTGGTGCTTTTGAAAACCTCTTTGCATCTTGAATACCTAAATATTGTTAAAAGGTGGCCCAAAGTCTTACTGATTTCGACTCGAAAGATCATCTCATTCCACACACTTGCTATAGGAAGAATAGCATATGAATGAATAATAGCAGTCGTGCTGCTTGGGAGCCAGGGATCTTGTAATGACAGGAACTGAACATTTTATTTATGTAACCTCTGTGTTAGCAACAGCCGTTATGTGACATAACTGTAATATCGCATTAACTCCTAAAAGAGAGATTTCTTGAGTTAGGCAATCCAGCTGGTAAACCAGAAGAGATTCACCGGGAGGCTAGACTGTGGATGTGAACTAATTCCCAGCTCCCAAATTACATGCCTTGTATTCAGCATGTTTCTATTTTCCTCCGTTGCATCTGTAAAGAAGGCTTACAGAATCACCTGTAAACATGACTAAATGGATTGAGATACATGTGTCAGTTTATAAGTCTTATGAATGCTGGCACCAGAGTGACCCAGAATAATTCTAGGGTTTCGTAACACTGATACAGCAAGAATGTGAAATCGCTAGATATTAATTAACTATATTAACTGGGTACTCAAGGCAACTGGCTCTGAGAGAAGACAGGCCTTTGTTCTGCAGCCTCGTACAGCAACCTGTGAAGACAGATGTGCAGCCATTTAATTGATTGCTGTGTATATATGCATTGATCATTGTGTGTACCTTAACAAGAAAGTAAAAAGCAGACAAGATAGCTCATAATTTCTCCTTTGAAGTTAAGCCTGAAATTATATATATAAATAATAACATTGTTTCCCTCCTGGTTTTAAATGTTGGATGCCTGTCCTGGTAAGTTTCGAAACAGAAATAGCAGCTTTGACATGGCTTAGGTTGGGTTTAGGGTATTTAATCACAAACATGAGTGTCACATCATAGCTCACCATAGTGAGATCCTGGTGCAAGTTTGGTGAGATTTAACTGTATTTAAGCTCTGGATCTTAAATTATTTTTTCTGTCTATTTGATCCTTCTGTAATAGTGCCCAAAGGCTGCAGCTTCAGAAAGGGTCCTGTGTATTGAACTCCATGATGTGTTTATTTACAGTAGTTCTCAAGTATATATTTAAATGCTGTTGACATGCAGCATCCAAACGCTGCCACAGACAAGGTCTGCATGGCTTCTCCAGTCACTGATTTGAATGGGAACAAGATCATACCCTTCATGTAGTGCTGGCTATAGATGTAGATAAATTGGGTAGTTCCTCACAGCAACAAGCCACCATGGGTGGTGAAACGGCCCAAGCCAGGCTTCCTACCAACCTGGCAGTGAGGCCCTGGAAAAGCAGTCTGGCTCCCTGATGAATGAAGAGTTACAACATGTGGGACTGCAGGTGTTGCTGGAGCTGGGGATGGCAGCTAACATCACCATCAGTCCTTGCCCTTCCTATCTTTCGAGCTGCAGTCTCCCCTGCTTTGCACTCCAGTTCCCCCTACAAACTCCCTTTGAGGCAGGAGGAGCAGCCCCGTTCGAGCCAAGAAGGCATACTGTGTGCCAGACATGTAATGCTCTTTTAGCAAAGGTGTGCTAAAGGTGTTTGCCACCCTCTGACAGCACACGCTTCTGTGAGATAAAGCACAACAGTAACTGTCAGTAACTCTGTAATAACTATTGGTTTATGTCTTTCCCCCCGCCCCCCTTCTGCTTCCTTTCCCAGTTTATTTCTCCACTTGAAAAAGCGAAGAAGAAAGACTTGGCACAACTTTGTTCATATCAACCAACGATATCAGTGTTCCTTTGTTGAACTCCGCTTTTTAATTCCCAGTGTCTTGGGATTTTTGCTTGTAATAATCCATAAGCATTCAGTGTGGTGTGTTTTGGAATTCTGTTGTTTCCACAAGAAACTGTACCAGCTAAATACTGCCAAGTAGTTCCATACACTGTCTTATCACTGTGTCTTAAAATGTGTACGCACTGACCTTCAGAAACTGTAGTATATGAAAAGCATCCTAAACATCTCAGAATCAGAGAATGCAGCTATGGGGAAGCTCTTGCTTAAAGGGACACTGTCAGGTGGATTGGACCCAAACCCAAGGTTGTGGCAAACATTAGGGCCAAAATTCTCAATCTCAATCAAAGTTGGATAGCAAAATTCACTATCAGATGTAACTTTTTGAGAGAGTATCTGCTACTCCCATTGAAGAAAGTCGTACCTACAAATACGCATGTAAGACATCTTATTTCAACTTAGCCAACCAAACACGGACTCCTTGAGATTAGTTGTAGTGTCCAAGTATAAAAACATTGCCTGCAGAAAATAAATAGGACTAGCTTATCATCTTTTATGCATTTAAATTTTTCCGTATGGGGTGTTCTGTACAACCAGGATGGCCTCAATATGAAAGCCAGAAAGAAAACTGTGTGACAACCAGAAAAGCATTAGCTAACACAACCTTGAAAAAGTCCAATGAAATGCAAAAATGGTAATACAGGCATCATAAATGTCCAAGATACAGACTCTTGCTAAAAAATCAAGGGACTGTTTGTCAGACTTCACGGGACTGCCTTGAATGCCAGTCCCCAATACTTATGGCCGTAACTTAAAGCACCTGAAGAACTTTGGCAATGCCTGTGGCTTGCCAGTACAATTGCAGGAAGCAACCTCTGCACCATTTTGCAGAAATGGCCTCCACTGTGAGGACCGTTCAAAAATCAGGAAGAAAATCATATACATAAATAGAGGGAAGAGAGAAGGGAGGCCAAGAAAGGGAAGGGTGCCTAGCAAAGCTTTCCTGGAGAAGAGGAAGGCAGAGAAACACTGTTCCAAAGCAGTGGTGGCTTTTTAAATTTTAATTTAATTTGTGCATGTGTATAGTTCATAAACTATAGTATCGTCTTTGTAAAGTGCTCAGCTGAGATATTTTTCATACTCAATTAAACTAACATTTGATGTAATTAAGACAAACTATATATTACAGTCTGAGTGAAAGTTCTTGTATGCTATTGTCGTAGGTTTTCTTCCAAATGTTGAAGAACTGACCCAGGCCAGTTCATTGCAGTGGATGTATATACAAATTTTGTTTCAGTAGAATTTTGCAGAGAGAATAAGCAATGATCACTTGAAAGGTTCCTGTTGCATTTTTCCCCTAAATATTTATTACTTCATATTTACATTTACTGTTTCTTATCATTAAGTAGTAGGTGGCCACAGTCTTAATGAACCTTAACTTTCAAAGTTACTAATGTGCTACTGAACTTCGTGGTATGCCCTGTTCACTTCAGTCCTTCGGCAGAGTGAGTACATAAACAATTCCAAAATCCTCATGGGCCAGACGGAAAACTCTGCTGTCATTAAGGGCCTGACTCCATGAGATGCCATAACTGAAAGCTATAGGTAATTGAGCCTTTGCCAGAAAAGGAATAAGCTGTCCAACTTCAGGACCCTTTTTAAACTAGCAAGGTATTTGGCTAGCTGATGTGAAGGAATTGCCTCCTAAGAGTGAGACTCTGCCACCCAGACCCATGTTGAGAATGGCTCAGTCCTCACAGGGCTTCTCTGTGGGAATGCTGAAAGGACTCAGGAGATGAAGATAGCTTTCACTGGGGATGGTACGATCAGTAAGGCTGTATGCTGACAGAGATCTTTAATGTAGATGGTGCCTTCTCCTATCAGAGACTGGACTACTTAGCTGATATGGCCACAAATACACATCAAAGAGTTTGAATCCTCTAGCTACAAAGATGCAAAGTTTCCAAATGAAACTGTAACGAAACTGCTGTAAGGATACAAAGCTTACCTCCTCCTAGGTAAGGTATCTCAGCAAGTTAGTAATCAAACAGGGAGCTTTAGGGGAGAGCAGAGACGAGAAACTTCTGGTTGTGGAATACATACTCATTCTCCCCAAAACAGTAACTAACAGGGATGACTGATAAATGTTGGTGAGAGTTTGCAAGGAATCGAAGGTCAAGAAACCTAGCCCTGAGTGGATTGTAAAATGTTTGAGAAGAGACAATTTTCTTCTGTGTGCTAACGAAATATCACATAATATTATTAACTTATTATTAACTCAACTTATAAGTTGTTTGCATGTAGTGTGCTTGTGAATGTTCAACATTTGCTAGTTGTGCTGTGCTGGTTGGTTGCAATTGGTTAAGGTAAGCCATGTAACATTTCTAATTAAGCCCAGGAAGCACGAACAAGTATGTCCTTCCCTGATGTACAGACCCAGAGTTGGATTGCTCCTGCAGAGGGTTAATTCTTCTGCAGGGAGAATATGGTAATATAGGACTGCTCAGGGTCCTAGATTGTGCAACACCACCGCCTGTACGTAGACTGATACAGAGGACGATCTATATCAACTCAGTTGGAGATCTTATTTGTGTTGAAGCCAGGATTGATTGCTTTCCACTCACTGCCTCTACATTTAAAATGTCCATGCGTAGTTACAACTGCCTACTTGTAAATTTCCCGTTACAAGGTTAACTTTTCTTCTTTAGTCAGCACTAATTAGAATTTCTGTTACTGGGTAGAGTTTCAACTACTACTCTTCATCACTAAGTACTGCCTAGGCTTGGGCTGGTAAAAAGGCATAAAAGGGCTTCCTTTTGCCACACCCCAGCAAACCCTCAGGGGACTGCAAGGCTGACTGCTTTCTGACTGCCAGCTTGGGGACTGAGCTGATGACTGCTCTGGCTGGAAGCAAGGATTTTGATAGCTTCAGCCAGAGTTAGATATTGTTTGAGACTTGGATAGCCTATCCTTATAAGAAGTGCTTACTATTCCTCTGATTTCTGAGCTACAGCTGTACAGCTAGGATGCTAGCATGATATGCCACTCAGAGACAGCATAGTTGAAATGGGACAGTTAGGAGCTGGTCTGTGCTTGTACCACCGCTACTGTTTGGCTTGCCAATGAATGCACATCAGCTTCTGAAGCTACAGAAGTGTTACTTGCATCCCCTACCTACAGGCTAGTAAGGTCCTGCTTGGGCATTATACCTTCTTCTTTCTAATTTAGCTCACCTTGCAATAACATAAATGTTATGCTTTAAACCTAAAAAAGCTGGTACACAGAACTTGCAGGAGTAAGTAGCGTGGAAGCCCAGACAGGGATGCTTGACCTGTTTTCACTTGACAACATTATGTAACAGCACGGTCAATCCAACATAGTTCAAAATAATCCAATATTATTAGGAGGAGGAGATTCTGAATGGAACCTAGGGTCTGTAGGACATGAAGTGATTTAGAAGTGTAGTCAGTTTGATTTTTAAAGCTGGCGCTTTAATTTTCTTGGAACCTGCATGAGGATAGCCCACGGAGAACAGCTCAGGCAAGTAAAATACTTGGCTTTTTTCTTTTTAAATAGTGATCTCCAATAAGTGACTTAAACACCTACAATGACAGAACAACAGGACAGTATTAACTGTGCAAGGAATTAATTAGAGCAGCCACAATCTGCAATGTGAAATTCTTCTGTTTCTGTGTCTCATTTCTGTCACTGGTCTTCTGACAGGGCTTTACATAACTATAACTTTATGAACAGTTGATCAGCTTCCTGTCTGAAAACAATGGATTTTTTACCTCTTAAAAGCAAGTTCATGATGACATCTGTGTTAAAGCATACCTGTAAAATGGTGATGTCTGCTTCTCAGAAGTGCATCTACCATGGGATACTGAAACTTCAGGAACTCTGAGTAGCTAAACTCTTAGCTACTAAACTCTTAGCTACTATGTTACTAAACTCTTTTCCATGCTTTTACAGAGTGAGTTTTTCTCTCTTCCATGGGTTGTTATCCACCCAGTGGGAGTATGTCTAATCTATTATACTTTTATGACAGCGTCTCGATCGCAGATGTTGACGTGAGACCTTTGCAAAGAGATTAGCACTTGGCTGTGATCCAGGATTTAGACTGCAACCCTGTTTCTTCTGCCCTTTAAACGGGGAAGAGGGCTAAACCAGTAGCCATATAAGGGACTGGGCTTGCTCCCAATGTACACAGTGAGTATTGGAGAAAGGCCTCGAAGAGATCAAAGTCTCTTTCGTCTGGATTCATGTCTTGATCTGAACTTTAGACCTGTAACAGATCATAACCTTGGGCCCCCTGTGTAGTCAGAAGAGATGCTCTCCTAGCCAGTTACTCCTCTCACCACCTGAGTTAAGTCCCTCTTGCTAGACAGGATACATTTGAGCATGTGTTTCTTCATGCAAGAGGAAGCACAACCACCCTCAAATTACCTTCTTTAAAAGCAAAACCAAGAAGGCTGAAGAATGTAGTTTGAAAAAATATTAATTGTATCTAGAGGAAGGATTGGCTGAAGATTTCTCAGTTAGTGACATTATTTTCAGAAGGGATACAAGATTGGGATGTACGAAACAATCAAACGAGAACCTCCCATCAATTGTTCTTTCTTCATCTGGTCTCCTTCAGAAACACTTCTCTATTCCACTTCAAGAAAGGATTTTGTTTTCCTCTTCAGCTAATTTCCCCTCCTTATTTCATTAATGTATGTCTCCATTAATGTGCTCAGTAGCTTTTATTCTCCATTGAGAACCAGAAGCCTGTCTGCCTTTAAACACATGCATAACAAGAGATCTGAGCCACCCAAGGAGTTTACCTTTCTTCCTGATGCACTGACATTTAAAAGCTACATCTTACAATAAAGCAGAAAAACTGTGGCAGTCCAGTTACATGCAGTTTTGGTAGAGTAAACACTTGATTATTCAACAATGAGTCATTTCTGCAGTAACCTCATTCTGTCATGACTGTATCACAACTGCTAACTCTCCAAAGCAAAAATCATAACCTGTGCTGGTTTAAAACATGAATACAGCCTCGTGGTTGATATGTAACACTCTATTCAACCAAAGAAGCCATGTGCTATACGTTTAAAAGGACAAAACACTTGTTCACAATGACAAAATATCATAGAGAACAACATCAAAGATAATTATGATAAAACTTCTCCATTCTTTAGCTCTTCTCACAGTGGCCGGCTTCTCCATTATTCTTCAAGTCTCTTTGTCTTCTTGGAAAGCCCTTGTGTTGTTGTAGTGCAGTGTCTTTGGAACGTGGCCTGTTGGAGCTAGGGTAGTTCTGCTGCCCCCTAAGTTGACCACCTGCCTTCTGCCATATTATTATTGTTACTTCAATCAGGTGAGGCAGGCCTGAGTGGAGCAGAACCCCCTCCCCATAATTCCCTGCTGTCCTCAAACCAGCCTCCACTGCTGGGATGAGATCACTGGAGGCAGAATATGGCTCCTGGATCTTAATTTGCTTCACAATGATGTGATAAAGAAGGCAGCTTCTGACTGCTAGACATTTTAGCATTTTTGCTAAACTACTTTAATTGTAACACTGCGGTTTTAATTAATGTATTTAACACTTTCTGTAACAGTAATTTCATCAATTTTGATGGAAAAGAGAGGAAACAGCAAATAAGGATAGTGTGATAATGACATGATGGTAAATTGGGAAACGGTTTAGATGAAATATAGCCAACATTCAGTAAATTCTTTTTTATAAGTGGCTATACCTAAGAGCACCTTTTGTATGTTTAAAACTAAGCAGTGCTGTCTATTAAATTGCCTATGGGCTACTACTTCAACATTAACTATGACAAATGGTAGTTGGATTTACTTTCTTTCACTTTTTTCTTGAAAACTTGGGAGATATGTGCAGGAAGGATGATCTAGTATTTTTTGCAGAGAGCGCCATTTGGGGTATACTGTCCAAAGACGTGCTGATCTTTTCAGCTGCAGCAGTGGTCAAGGACTTCAGTCGAGTAAGGGCTCCAGAGTGCTTGGTGCAGTAAAGATACACACTGGATGCCCACTTTCTTGTATAGCACCTTGGTCTGCCAGTAATGAAATCTTTTTGACACAGTGTGATTATTTTGCTTACCCTTGTTCCACTCTAGTCTTGTCCACCAATAAATGGTCTAAGGAGAGGACGGAAAATCACTTCGCTGAATCCATTACATTCCAGTTGTGTATATGTGAACACGTGGTGGTGGTCTGAGCTTTTGTAATGAAAAGTTTAAAAGAATTAAGAGGTCTCAATATTTTAATCTATCCTTTGAAATTAGTTTCTGCCCCTGATAAGCTGCAGATTTGCTTAAAGTAAGAGTAAATAATGGCAGCTGCTGTTGTTTTCTTTGTAGATCAATGTTTGAGATAGTGCATATAACGGAGACAGAAATTCGTAGATGCATAATGCATGATTGTTTTCAGAAGTCCAGTATTAAATATTTATAGTGTTGACCTGAAAGGTTGCAACAATTTTTCCATTCATCATAGTGGTGTTGGCTGGACCTGAAAATTCAGTGGTCAGCGTGGCTACCGTGCCGTTAGCAAGCTACAGTGTACTAAATAGTGCAAGTTCAGCCTTTCATGAAACTTAAAGGGAAAAAAGATTCTGAATAAAAGTAGAAATGTATAGTAAAGGCTATGGGTATGCAGTTTAGCCATTACTTATTTAAATATTAATTATCTATTATTTAAGTGATTAGTAGCTATACAAATACTTGAATAATTAGCTTCCAATGCCTATTTATTAATGAATTTTTTTTTTCTCATTGGACATGCTAAGTTCAATCTATGTTCTATTTGCTTTTTCCCTAAATTGGAAATAAAATAAAATGTTAACGTAGTTCAAACACACTCCCTGGTCTGCACAATAAAATGTTACTGATAGCCCTCTACTTGTCATGAAAAACATCATTACTTTGTCTTGTAACTGAAAAATCCTTCCTCCTCCTACCACATACGTGGTAAAATATTAGTCACATTAGGTATAGCAGCACTACTGAAATAATAGAAATTAGTACCTCCTACTCAAGAGCAGGGCTTAAAAACATCCTTTGTTGCAAAAATACATTTTGAGGGGGAAACATCAACTGTCGTAGAGGTTAAATTTTTATTTGACAACTCCTTTTTTCCTCCCCCTTTCTGAAAGAAGTGCTTATATATGTAGACAGACATTTGCCATTTGGGTGATATGTTCTTTTTCTAAGTATGAAAGAGATGAAACATAGCCAGTATCTCCTGTGAAGCAACCTTTAGCTTGTTTTGCAGCATAAAAAGTTCTCTTAGCGGCAATATATGAACTCTTGATTTAGTCATTGCAGGAAATGAGTTTGTAGCCACCTAATTAGTATTTTCCTTAATGATTTATGCCTGAGTCTTAACACAGAAAAGCAGCCTCTGGAAGTGCTCTCTAATCAGTTCATCACTGTAGACTTAAAACAGGCAGGTGGTTGAGTGTTTTCACATACTCTGGCCTTAGTGAAGAGCAAAGTATGCCCTGTTCTGCAAGGAACTGCAACATGTTCTTAAAGCACATAGAGAATTCCCATTCTCTGTTGAAGACAACCAAAAAAAACCCCCTCATTTGTCCTTACTAAATCCAGGTTTGATATGGAATCTGTGACACGTTCTAATTCAGGAGAGGAAAAGTCGTTCCTTTGAATGATAGAAAAATTAGGTTGGAAAGGACCCTGGGGTTTATGTAGTCCAATCTCCTGCGTGAAGCAGGGCCACTTTTGAGGTTGGATCAGGTTGCACAGGGTTTGTCTTGATGAGTTTTGAAAGTCTCCAAGGATGGTGATTCCACAGCGAATTCTGCCATTGGATATATTCTCTGCTCTATCAAGGTTGATAACAGTGCAGCAAGCGCCTTTGTAAGTGTATGTGGTTTATGTTTTTGCCTTTTTTGTGTGTGTGCACTGATCTGACTCAAGTCAAATTCAGATGTAGTGGGAGGAAGTGCAACGTCCATTTTTCAAAGAGCTTCCACTGACTTTAAGAACTTTTTTCCTCATTTACACTGGACTAAGCCAGATCTGATCAAGCTGAGCGTATCAGTGCATTCTCTCCGCTCTGTGTATGTGAAGCCTGCTCCTCTAACACTGAAGCTGAGGTCATCAATAGCATAGGATCAGATTGAGGACATCTGGTAAAGTCTGTTTCTGTACTGTCTGAGGTCAGTGACAAAACCTTGATTGGCTACTAAATTACTACACTGGCACGAAAGAAGAGGGTTTACTAAGATTATTATTTCTCCTCATAAGTCACCTTAGCAATGCCAACCCTCTTACAAATGCTGCTGGAATGGCAGTGCAAAACAGAAGCCTTTCCTCTACCTCTTTCCTTTTAATTCTTAAAGCTTTACTTCTTCTAGTAGGAATACCTAGAAATAAGTTTTCAGTTGCCCTTTTAAAAACTAAACTCCAGACCAAAACTTTAATTGCATCCTTTGAAAGGCCACACAGTAACGTTAAGCTATGTGGTAATACACTCAGGAAGGATCTGAAAGTCTGTGCTGAGAACAGCAACTCTCACCTGGTAAACTCAGCTGTACTGAGAAACAAATTGTGATTTGTGCCTCTATGGAAAATAGTCCATTTACATCTTATTAGAGCTACCTGGGGAGGAAAAATAATGTTGTGGAGACCAGGAGATTTCTTAAAGTGCTTTATCTGGAGGTCAGTGGAATTCCATTTATAAATGACGAATGCATGCATTTTGATGCTACAATTGTGTGACTTACAAAGTTTGATATTACTGTACTTTTCTGTGGACAGTGATTTTTTTTAAAGTGGTGAATGTATTTTCCAAGAATATTGTAGACAATTGTAACATGTATGTTTGTGCCAATAAATCTTGTTTTAAGAAGTTGCTTTTCGAATCATCTCTGTTTCTAATGCACACGGTTTAAGGACAGTTAAGCAGCTTCAGCCTTCATTCCCTTTCTGTATTAAGTGCTAAAGACTTCTGGAATTAAGATTTTCTAAATCACACCCAGTTTTTATATATTCAGTCTAATGGAAAAGAAAAAAAATTCCCACTTCTGTTGTGTAAATGATAATGAACTCTGTACAAAAAGGGGGAGGGGAGACAGTGGTACAACCGTTAGAGAGTTGTGAAGAGGAACAGATGGGAGAATGCATTTAGTGCATTTGACCTTATTCTTAACTTTCTTAGTGGTAAAATACGTTTTCCTTTTAAAAGCATACAGTTAACTTGGAACTCATTGCCACGACATACTGTTAGTTCACAAATTTGGTGTACTTTGGACACGTTTTTTAAACAAACTAAAAAGGATTCTCTGTGAGAGGGATACAGACTCTCTTGCCAGGGTCATCTTCTGCCTTAACTTGAGACAGTTGATGCTGGCCACTAGTGTGATGGCTTAATGTGGCACAGTAACTGTTGCCATCTTTATTCCTACTGAGTAATTAAGCTCTGTGAAGGGACTAGAGTTGGAAGCAGCTTTTCTCCCCCTCCTAGTGACTACACCTACATTTTAAAATATATAAGCATCGCAGTAACTCCTGCGTAGCTCTGCACCTTCATGCATATGGGGCATTATTCAACATCTCTTCTAATTTTGTTGCAGATCAGTTCAGCACATAAAAAGGGCACAGTATCATCTCTCCCCACCCTAACTAGGTAATATCAAGATGCCTTCTCATATGACAGTGCTTTATTAGTAAAACTATAGACTTTTCCCGGGTTACTCTTAGCCTACCTGGCAATAAGTGGAGGGCACCATGAGTCTATAAGGAGGAGCTGGGAAAAGCAATCATAGGTTTATTTCATACAGTGTCTATTCTAGTCTACAAGAAATAGGAAATAAGGACTGAGAGGGTGAATTGTGTTGATTGATACATACAAATGTGATGGTGAAGAATGCAGGAAACCGATCAAAGCCAAAATGAGGCTTATGCTAATAACTGAGAGAGCACAATGGGCTAATACTCCATTAGCACTTTTATAGTCAGGTTGTGTAGTTAGCTCAGTTTTGTTGAAACGAAATGTCCCAATTTCTGACTTTCAAGCTTACAAAGAGTTCTAGCAAATGATGAAACCAATTGAAAATTATGTGTAATGTAATGGAGGGGTTAAGGTAGAGATGGCAGAATCAGTAAGATTATATGAAAAATCATGTATTTTTGCATGTTGTTCACATAGCAGATTTGCAGAATTCATGGAAGTTCAAGGAGCAAAAGGGTTCTTAGGGTTACTGAGTTATGTGGTGTGAAGAGCTCTGGGACTTGCATATGCTTTGGAAAGTCAATAGAGAATAGAAGACAAAGCAAACCTTGAAGTGACTGTCTACACACTTTGCTTTGTGAGCTGAAGTACACAGAGGTAAGTGAATAAATAAGATGCTTTTAAGGACTCCTGACAGATCTAAAATTTCAAAACAATGTCTCACATGACTAAAGATGGGCAGAACTGCAATCTGAGAAGAAAAGCAGGTAATCTGGAGACTGTTAGAGTTCTATATGAGAGAGAACTAGGCAGTGATGATGACTACTATAAAACCAAACCATCTTTTTTTTTGCTTTCCTAGGTGTTTCAAGTCTAGGGAGACATAACCTTGTAATACCACCTGTGGTTTGGGCAGCTCTCATCAAAAGCTTTTGCCACAACGTGGTAGACGTATTAAATACATTTTACTATGGGAATTTCCTTATACCAAATGCACCAAGTTATTACACTTTTAAGGCAGCTTTTAGAATGATTCTGCAGAAATAATACACTTGCCTTCTCCCTTAGCCTCTGAACAATCTAATTATAATTTAACAGCTGTTAGCTGAACTGCTTTATAAAGGCAAGTAAGCCTGGCTTTTCTACCTTCTGTTGGCCATATTGCAGCTTTACTCTGTTGAATGTAGTCAGTGCATTTGATAATTACACTTCTAGTGCTTCTCTGATAACTGGCAGGTTGTTCTTTTTACTCGAAGATATACAATATAGCGTTGTGGTGTTCGCGTATTTTCTGGGTTAGCCTAGAAAACACCTGCTCCATAGTCCAGCTTCATCAGGAGCCTGGAAAGACTTTGCAGTACCACACAGTGCATGCCTCTGTGATACAATCTGTAGTAAGATGTAACTAGTGTACAGAAAGAACTGGATAGATCAAAAGTGTTGCAAGCATCATATAGCCCTTCACCAACCCAGAGTCTGTTAAACTTCCTTCCTAATGATTCAAGAAAGCTACAGAGGAGAGAAATCCAAAAATTCTGCCTAGCTGGTGTAATTTCATGGTGGGGGGGGGCAGAGTTCCTTTTCCCAGCTCAGAATCCAGTTAGTCTAACTGAATAGGATGCAGAAAGCAAACATCTGAAACCGTAATGCCACAAGGAACACTGGATTCGTGATGCTTGAGCAGCTGGGAAAGTAAACCAGTTTTATATAGCTTTCTAGACAAAGGAAGCCTTGAAATATGGGGTTATTACAGTGTACGTATTGTACTGGCAAAGAACAATCCCATCTCCTTTCAAGCCGCTTTGGAGACACGTACAAGTTCCAGTGACAAAGTCCAATTTTTTTATCACCAGGAACTGTCTGGATCAGTTTTGCCATCCTTCCACCTGTTTATCAGACACCATTTGATAAGCGAATGAACTCTTGGCACCCTTCAGTCCTCTAGAAGGCCCGATCTGAACTTCATACCTGAGCTGGCTAGAAAATTCTTTCTAATGGACTGGTTTCTATCTGGGAACAATGTATAGTTCTTTTGCTTTCTTTTTTTTCGTCAGTTTGACTAGCCCATGTCCTCCTTAGTCGTCCTGACAGTCCATTTCTGCACAGTTGCCAGTTCCATCACTTATGACCAGAGCAGCAGTCAGTGCTCTGGTCCAAGTAAAGGTTTGCCAAATGCTCTATGTGGTGGCAAAAATATTTTGTTGTCTGTATTAAACATGAAACATCCTACTACCATATTAGTATGTTTCACAACTGTATTTATACTCTGTAAATCTCTTTTTCTTACCTCTGTAGTTTAGGACCAACAGAATTACCATTGGTGAAATAGTAAGCAATATCCTCAAGGATGAATTTGATGCAAATTCTTCTGCCTCTACAACCACAACAAATCCTATCGATGCTGCCAGTGCCTGACCAGATGATAGGTAGGTGGCCTGAGATATTGCCTATGGTAGGTAATCAAGTAATAGTTGTATTTGACAGTCTTTTGTTTCACTCAAAAGTCTCAAAGTTTAAGTGTTCGGTTTTCTTTTTCCCCAGAGATGTTAATATACCAAAAGTAAAATTCTTGTTTACTGCAGTCACCAGCTTAAACATTTCTTGACTACTCAAACACTGCTGTTCCCTTTGAACACAAATGCTGGTTGAAAATGCTATTATTTTGGTGATGCCTAGGCTTGGCAGCTAGATGGAAAAAAACAGAGTAATAGTCTTTGTTGATGAGAACAGGCATCTCTGGGGAATTGTAGGTAAAAGCAGTCCTCAAGGCCTGTCTTTAATCTAGATGAACGGCCAACCCACATGTTCTTCTGCAGCTAAGCCTAGAGCTTGAAGCCCTACAGAGTGAGAAAGCCCAGCTGGCTGTATAAGCAGCATTGCTGCATTGTGGTGGTGCTGTGCCCATTATGAGGCTGTACTTAGACTTATCAGCTGTCACATAGGATATTGAAATGTCTTCTGACACCACTAAGACACCGCTGTCTTACAGGCATGCCTGTGTCTGGATCTTATGAAAAAATTGTCTTTCGGCAGTTAGATCATTTATACATGATTGAACGCAATGTGAACTCTTCTTCAGCCTTGTATCGCTGTAGAACACATCATACTTACATGATGTGTGTCTGAAAAAGAGAAGAAGCAAAAAGGCTCATAATCATTAATAAGGGAGCCCTTCAGCATATAACCTGCCTGTTCCTATTTGACTCAGACATGAGAAAGGAATTAAACCTCAACCCACCCAAACTATAGCAGCTTCTATTCCTGATTGTTTTCTCTTTGTAGACCATAGCAGAATCAGGGGGAGCTTCTGGTAGAGATTCGTGGAACCACTCTCCCCTGCCTAAAACGTGTTGACAGGAGCAGGCACCTCATTAAGTATCTACAATGCCACAAAGCAGGTTGTCTTTTAAACTTTGTTTTCCTTTAAATGCATAAATATTTAAAAAGAAATCTTGTCTTGCTTTTAAAACTGCCTTAATGGTGGGGCGGGCAGTGGGAGGCACGTTCTGAGGCTGGAGCTGGCCGGCAGGGAAGGCACCCGCCTGCTGCAGCGCGCCGAAGCGCGGCGGTGCCGGGCTCGGGAGGCATCCGGCCAGCCGAGCTGTGACCACCCCCTGGTGCGCAGCCGGGGGAACGGCGAACAGAGGCAGCCGGCATCGCCCTGTGGCACCGCGGGCACCGCCAGCCACTGCTTGTCGTTTTACTGAATTTATTTCACAAATTATGCCAACACAGACTAACAGCAGCAGACTCCATCCCAAACGCAAAACAAACTTGGTGGCAGTTTATCTATACGGATTAAACTGCATTGTCCAGCCCTTGGGTTAGCCACGCCGCTGTAACTGGCGCTCATTTTAACAGTTTTTCAGACCTCTCTTTGTTTTTTGTCTCCTGTACATCAGTTACTTCAGCCCAGGCTACAAATTTGTCAAGCATTCTCAAACATAATGGCATTTTTCTCTGTGGTTTTGGCATTGTCTCGTTCTCCCTCTCTGCTTCATCCCACCTGTTCTTTGTTTCATGGTGCTGAATGAAATATTGTTCTCCCTCTTGTCTACAAGAGCGATTACTTCTCAAGTAATTTCATTTAACTCTTATGTTCTCCATTTTCTCTAAATCAGATTTGTGTCTAGCCACAGTGGTTGAACACTTTGACTAAGCCATCAAGGTCTTCATATTCTCCTGATGCTTGCAGGGCTGCCTCCTACATACTGGCATTCTCTGGTTTGGCGTTGCTCAGGGTGATTAAGTTGCCTCATTTGTCCTTAATAAACTCTTTCAACTCTTGTTTAAAACCCAAGCATATAATATAAATGCATCTTTGTCTTAGAAGGAAAGGTTCTAAGTTTCTCCTGTGTTTTAGGTCTTTCTTGTACTCTTGCAAGCACCAGAAAACACCACATCAACGTGAAGAAGTACGTGTTGATCCCTTCATGGACCATCCTTGAAGTCAGGAGCCAATACGAAGCGTGTTGCCTGCAGCTGTCTGTACAAAGGCTCCCTGTGTCATGTGCTGCATGGGAATGACCTCACCAGTTGAATAGAGCTACTGAACCAGTTACGGATGTAGTTTGACAGTCATAGAACAAACATGACTCATTTAAGAACATTCCCTACCTTCCCTTTTAATAACTGGTTTCACTAAAGTCAGTAAACTAGAACTGAACGGTGAACAAAGAGTTCTTCAGTCAGCTCTGCACAGTGTTCTCACATGCCACTTTGCTGCAGCAGCATGTTTGAAAGAACTATCCCTCCACAATTACACCTTCTTTGATGGATGTCCAAGCTCTCACAGTGTAATCATCTCTAGCAGCAGATACTGACATGCCAATACTAACAATACAATACCAATACTAATGAATTAACAGTTCTATGTCCTGAATTTAAAACCAAAAAGGTTTAAAAATATAAGATACTGGTGTGCTGAGGAGAGATCATCATTCTTGATGATGATTGTGTTGAGATGAGAACAGGGTTCTGCAAATAAGGAGATTTATGTCTAGTTTGACCAAGCCTCGAAGATGACTTCACACCCAAGCGTGCTCAACTTCCACACTCAGTTTTCTGAACAAGAGGCTAAGAGATTGAAGCCTGCTGCGCCTTTGCTTCTCCACCTTGTGGTATATCAGTAATCACTTTGGTAAAGCACTTGTTGAGAAGGTAGACAATGGAAATTATAACATGTCAGGGGAAACTTTGAAAATTTGAACTTTATTTTGGAAATATTTTTTGGATTATAAAATCTCAACTCCACTGATGCCAACAACAACAACAATATCGATTATATAAGCGGAACTGAGGCTTCATCTCTGATTAAGCTATTACAGCATGTAAACAGCAGCATAATCTTTTGAATGTGCAATACACTCATCCGCACACTAGGCCTCCTCCTGTTTTTTCAATGTGATTGTAGTGGACTGATCCTACATAATAAACTTGCAATGGCATCCTAAGTTGGAAACAATGGAGTTCATTCATTTCACCAATAATAGCTGTGTCTAGATGGGCACTGTACAATTTTCAAGTATTTTTTGATAATGGTCTCCCTGTACAATTCATTGTGCAGTAATCCACCACGTGGCTGGTGAAAGACTTTGTTTAAATAGATTTAGTTTCTGTAACTGACATTCGCATTAACTCAGTGTGAATTACAAAATGCTCCATCTCAAGATTTGAGGCGTGGTTACTTGTAACGGCCTCATGACACGTTGTGGAGTGCCTTGTCCCTGGTCTTGGGCACTGATCTGTGTTTCTAAGGGACCTGAATCCAAGCTCTAATGATCAATTTTGCAGTGAAGTAATGGCTTTTAGAGAGTGACACAATGCACTTTGATTGCATTTTAGAGCTTGAGAAGAGAAGATGTTGTCTCAGACAGTGTATGACAAGAAGAGTTGATTCATTGGTTATTAGGCTCCAGTGAAGTATAAAATCTGACATTTTAAAACTCTCTCTTTTTTGGTTTGCTTTCTGAAGTGCCTTGAAGAATACCACATGCATCTTCTCTGACTAAGCGTAAACACCTCAAATTCTGCTGGTATTCAGATCTCTTTTCTTCCTTCCTGAGGTAAAAGAAAGAAAGGCTTAAATTGGCCTGACTGATTTGTAAATTCTTTGACTTGCAGGTAAGGACAAATGGACGGCTTAGTTTTAAAGTTATTAAGTTTTAAGTTTTGGTAAAGTTGCTTAAATGCCACAGTAAGTAACTTACTATATATTATGGGGGGGGGGGGG